>CM048047.1:9027500-9210000 GCA_026259375.1 Verasper variegatus | reverse complement strand
GGAACCGAACCATCCCAGTACAAACACGAGCATATAATAATAATTCTGTTAAATTCTATAGAGAGGGGACATCACAGCTGTCTCTGAATTAAAATACGAACAGACAATACAACAAGTTCCCTCAAATTCTGAGAGGTTGTTTTTTTTACCTTTGAATTGGATCTTTTTTTATTTCATGCTCCGTTCTTTCTGTCAGTCTTCACTCTCACTCACAGTGTTCCATCCACAGCAGCAGCAGAGTATCAGTGTATTTTCTTTATTAGTGACATCACTGCTGTCCCATAAAATCACTCTTCACCTCCACCTCACTAACAAACACCTCGATGTCAGTGTCAGAAAGTGTCGCTTCCTCTTCTCATCGCTTGATGCCGTGACTCCGTCAGGACTCAGCGGTGGAAACCCATTGGTCAGCAGGATAATTTAATATTCATGACGTGCTTTGCATTGACCATTTATGGTTGAAAGTGGGCGTGTGGAGGGCGGATTTGGAGACAGATCCACGTACGAACGTTTCCAGGTGGACTGTGATTTATAAAGCGAACATTGCGTTCAGGTGTGCGTGCGCACGGTTTTATAAATCGGAATTTTCTTTGGCGTACGCCATTTCCGGCTTTTGTGCGTACGTACACTTTTAGTATGAATCCTACGCAATGTTTGATAAATGAGACCCCAGGTCTATTCATGCCTTTGAGACCAAATTCTGACCCTATTCATCAGATCATGTCGACCTGCAAGTGTCCAGTCTTTTTGAGTCCGTGTCACTGTAGCCTCATACCTGACACGCTGTTGTTACCCATCAACCTCAAGCTTTGACAAGTTGTTTATTCTTTTATTAGTTATTTAATGTTAGACATCATGATTAACAGCTGAGACTGACACTATGTTGGTTGAGCACAACCAACTCTCACACACATTGTCATTTTAGAGACTCTCACACAAACATTTACACACATGCATCATGTTATCTGTATATCTGCAGCCTACATAAAGCATTATACATACAACATTAAGTTGATATACAACCCCTTCACACTGCTGCACCCACCTCCTCCATCCGACTGGTTCTGGATGTCACACTTTTCATCAATCCCAGTCTGTCAAACTGACATAGACAATTTCTTTCTGCACAGCAGCAGAGAATAAATTATTGTTGGCTTTTTATCCCATGCGACTCTACAGCAAACGATAGATGTGTTAACATCGCTGTACATCTGTCTCCTTCAACTGTTTAAAATGACTCAACTGTCGATTAACTGAAAACCACATAATACATATTTCAACTGCAAAGATGTTTAGTTCTTCTTCACATGTTCACTGTTGTCACAGAAATATAAAGGTTGTGTGTTGCTGGTTACTTGTCCTGGCTCAGTGTTGTATTTCATACTGTTGGTTTTGTGATACATGAACATCACTACTACAAAAGACAAAAAAGGTGGAAATAACACTTATAACTCCCATTGAATAGACATGGTGATAAATAAATTGATAAATGAAATAAAAGTAAATGTTTCTAATTTTGTATTCTATTTGTTAATATCCGATAAAACAGCTTAATTCATTAGGATCTAGGAATAAAAGTATGTTAGGTTGTGCCTGTCAGGTTTTTCTTTCTGACTTTGTTGGAGAAACATCTGTTTGTGTGAATTGAAGCTCACGTTTATTGCTGCGTGGCTTATTTCTCCACCTGCAGCTAAATCTGATTTTCTTCGACTGCCAACGATAACAATGTTATTGTTAACAATGTTATCGTTGGCGGCAATAACATGAAGGTTAAGATGTCCGTCTTATCCTTAACATGGTCGGAGGTTAATTAAATGGGCCCAATATTTGAGTTGTGGTGTGAGTTGATTCTATCTGCTCTCTTTGTTGCACAATGTCCACCAAGGAGGTTATGTTTTCAACCGCTTGTTTGTTTGTTTGTTAGCAAGATTACGCAAAAACTATGAGCAGGATTACCACAAAACTAGATGTCAGTGGTATATGTCAGTGAAGAAGAACCCATTAACCTTTGGTACAGATCCAGATCAGGGGGCTGATTCAGATTTTTTCCACTTTTTTTAAATAGATAGAGAAGGGACATTTCACAACATTTGTATTGATTTTTCAGTGAATAATTCATGACTTTTGATTTGAAAAATCAGGTATATTTAGGGAAATGTTTGCAATTTGGTGCAGTGTGATTGAATTTAAGGAGACTGTTGGTGGAGGTATGTGCTCTACTGAGGATTTTTTTTGTTCTGGTTTTTCAGTGAACCTAAGGCTTCAAACACTCGCAAGAGGAAAAATGTACCCCCTTAATTTAAAAGCGTTATCTGGAAAATCACAATCTGTTTTTGATGACTTGCAACATTTTTCATGCCCTGCTTAACATTATGATGGAAATGTGTATCTCGCTAATACCTGGTGCGTTTGTGTTCCTCCAGTCCAGAAACAGTCTCCAGTCGGGCGACATGGACGGGGCCAGGAGGCTGGGTCGACTGGCTCGTCTGCTCAGCATCGTCTCCATCATCCTGGGCGTGCTCATCGTCATAGTCTACATCTCCGTTGCAGGTACGGAAATAAAGACAAGCAGGACAAATTTAAACATACGGTGTCATCAGTGATGTCACCTCACCAAACCCATTTTGGAATAATGTCTGAAAATGACTCATAAACAGTATTTGGTGCAGAATCACTAACATCTAATATATGTATGCATAAACGTTATCATTATAACTTATGAATATGCAAAGGGATATCAGTTGAAAATGATGTGCGATATGTGTGTTCGCACAATGACACACATGCACACACTCAGGGCTTAAACAACAAGTGTTCACCAACAAAGTATACCTCCTGCATAACGATTACATTGTGATATATGACACTGCAGCAGGAGAAGGAGATGTGTGTATTTTTATGTCCAAACTCAGCATATTTCCATGTGTGTGTGTAGACTGATTTAGCACTGCACCAACTGTAGGGTATGGGCTGACTGTGCAGCAAGGGCAGCAACCCCGACGGCTCGACACCAGACCGTCACCAGTCAGAATATGAGCTTGAGTGTGAATTCTCTTTGTCTTTTTTTGTCTGACATGACTCTTTATAACAGCGCCATCTCTCTGCTTGTCTCTTTCTAACAGCGACCCAGTGACATGGAGAATCTGAGGGGGAGAGGAACCCGTAAAACCGTGAAAACCAAACCACAGATGCAACAAAAAAATTAATACAATTCATAACATTATGCTACAATATTATTACATCAAGCCCAACCTCAGAAAGCAAAACAAAAGACAACAGGCGAGAGTAGGTATTGCAACAAGTAAACAAATTAAAAAAAAAACAATCACTCAGAGATGCATGCTTTAGAATCCAGTAACATTTGCTTGATAAAAATAACCTAAAGCCTGATAAAAGAGAGAGGGGGAGAAAATGCAGATGTAATTGTGGTTAGGAGAATAAAAGTTAAATTTTTGGAATAATGGACTTCTTGAAATGAAGCAGATGATCCGCGTATGAGGGGAGAGTGAGCGAAGACTTTTTCTACGTGCTGGATGGGGCTCCTTTGGAAAACTGACTTTGGGTTTGGACTTCAGATTTTGGACCTCTGCATTTATCCTCATATATTCCTTACTGAACCTCTCGCATTCAAAGCATATAAAGCTACAAATATTTGAAATATGGGTATATGAACACACACACACACATATATATATATAAATGTAAATTTTATAAAAATGTTTGTATGCCAAGTGGTGCTGGGTTTCAGACTGTCACAAAGGCTGCTTCGTTGGTGCTTGGATTATCAGTGGAAACTCAAGGGTTTGATTAAATAAAGGGGAGAGGGAACACGTCTTTTTTTTTATTTTTTATTATTATTTTTTTTAATTAAAACAAATGAGACCAACTGCATGCCTGAATGTAGATAACCAATCTTCTGCCTTCGTTTTGACTGTTGTTAGTCATCTCCGTCATTAGGAAGGAGTCAGGGAGGCTGACAGGTTTGCACATGGAGGAGTGATTTGTGTACATTGTGAGTGTGGCCACTGTAGAATGTGTAATCGAACCCTCTGAACTCCTCCCCGCTGTCTCCACCATTTCCTGAACCTTGCCTCGCTCCGGCAGAGACAGAAATGCATGCCAAACCTCGCGCCATCTTTGAATTCTTTCTTTTTCTGTCTCACCCTGTCATTCTTCACCTTCAAATCTAAGTGGCTGCTTTAGTTCTGTCTCTTTTCCTTTATCTTCTTAAACTCTTTTACTACCTTCCCACACAAATCGCTCCCAATTCCTATTCTTACATTGTTATACATTGACTGGTAAATACCGATGTTTCACTGAATGTGTTTTTCTCCTCTCCTTGTATTGGTATGAAATGTATTTATATGGGAAAATATTTATGCAATATGTACGCATGCTACGGGCCGAACCAGCTCACACTATATTTTTTGTAAATGAGCAGGTCTGAGTTTGACCAAGTAACAAAAAGCATTTAAAGCACGACAGATCGCCTGTAATCGTCAATTTTATCAGAGAAGTCTCTGTGGACACAAAGACTCATTACAGGCTTATGCTGCAAGCACAGGTAATGTCACTGTATAAGATCACTTAGCGTCAGTAAAAGCCACCGCGTTTCTTTGTGCATTAATCCTTGTTTTTCTTTCTTACATGTGTCAAATCTAAATCAGGAATCATTTGGACTAAGTCCCTTTAATGTGACGTGATGACCATGTGTTGAGTTCCAGTAGTTCTTTGTTTAAGGGCTCGTACAAGTGACACAAGAGAAACACCAGCTAATTAAGGACGGATGGGAAATTTAATTTGTCAGACTATGCAGCTAAAGTGATTCTTAATCTAAACATCAACGTTAAAGCTGAACAACGCCAAAATGTCAAGTATTAACTCAATATAGCACAATGTTTTGTGCAAAATGGGTTTATATCAAATGTCCATTCCAATTCATAGTTGTACATAAAAAAAATGACATTCTTATTCAAACATCTGAAAGCAGCAAAATCCAAAGATTCCTCATGTTTATGACAAAACGCAAGAAAAAAACGTCACATTACATTGCTACCAAATGACAACGTCTCTGTCATCACTGGAGATCACGCCACGTGCAGTAGTGTCAACATTCAAATTCTCCATCTGTGAAACTGGTGGTCAGGAGTCAACTGTCTGTCGCCTATAACTTCTGTCAGTAAAACAGTTATAACGTAGATTTCCTTTTGTATATGACTGTGTTTCCTTTGCAGTATAATGTATGTACCAGCTTCCATCTCTGTAGTGTACATTTTGCATGTCTGGAATAAATGTTACCATGCATGGTCCAAGTGTTGCCTCTTGACAATACTGTTTATGAGGAGTACAGTATATATACAGCAATTAGTTTAGGAGAGTTACAGTATGGTTAGCTGCTCGGAATCAACACAAAAGCACAGCAAGGATCTTAAATAATAATTTTACCACATCCTCTAACTCAGTTTAACATTTCCCATTTAGCTCTGAATACAACATACAGCTGAAGATGGGGGGAATGTCACTAGTTTTGCAGGTATTGCAAGTATTGAACAAATGAAACATTTAACCTGATGATGACGCTACAGGGGAAAAAATGGCAATTCAGACTGTATATAAAGAGGGACAACATGACCTATTCCCAAAATGACAGCTCCCTACCTCCTCCATGTTAGTGGACGGAACAAGAACCAACCTAAAAAGTAAAATACCTTTTTCTTAAAGATAGTTTCTGTCATTTTAATCATTTCAGTTCCAGTTCGAGCAAGTATGGTTTTGATTACTTATTTGGTGCTATATAAGTGACATGACAGTTTTGATCATTGGGACCTGCTGCTCCATCCCTTGATCACTACTGCAAAGACTCTCCAGATGCGCAGGATGACAGCCTTCATTTTAAGAATACTTTGGCTTCATTTCTGGATAGTGAGAGGAAGTGTAGACGCATCGTCCCCATTTAGAAACAGTCCATGGTTTTAAACTGGCACTAGAGGTAAACTTGGGGCCTCACCACAGACAGACGGCTTCAGTCGAGTGGATCATGCGTGAACAAAATTTCAAGCCCATCCAACCGATAGTTGTTTAGATCTTTCAGTCTGGACCAAAATGATGGATTTGACTAACATACTCTCAAAGCCATGTGTTGGTAAAAAGGGTGTCTGATGATGCCACTTTTTAAAACACCTAAAAAATTTAATTAAACTAAATAAATGAAGTAGACTGTGGATGATAATTAAAGATGGTATGACACAAGAGAGGTCATCATCAGAACATAAGTGCAATTTCCTACACTTACCTTCCACATATTGAGGAAATGGACACAAAAAGGGCTGTAACATGTGATTCTACAATTACATTTGTGGATTTAACTTATTTTATTAAGACTTAATGAAAGGTACTGATTTTGCTCCACGTTAAGGCCGCAGTCTTAACTACTGTTGCAGTGGATTGCACTATTATGTAGAGCTGTTGCTTTTATAATTATCTAAACCCAGCACATAGCTGATACAGCAGGTCCTGATTCACAATTGTGCCTCTGAGCAGACACACCGTTCATCACAGGAATTCATAGCAGATTCTCTACTTTCCCAGCCCCCTCCCTCCACACACTGCAGAGTGCCGTGGCCTGATGCAGCTCTGACAACACAACATAGCTGTGTAAGGAAACCTCAGTACAAACCATTAAAGGTAATGTCTCTGTCTGGATTTCCTGTATAAAGAGCATCTTCCAAGTTGTAGACCATATTGCCAACAAAGTGGGCTTCGTTGCTATAACCTGGTTCTGTAACCTGGTGTCCATTCATGGGCTGAACCCTCCGGAGGCTGTATTTGAAGACCTACTGTGTCACAGCTACTGTCCCATCTAGAACGCTCCAACGAGTGGATCCGTCCCAGACCAGACTATCCCATGATTCATTGCGCTTTGGTTATGAACTGTTTTTCAAAGGCGCAATGGTGCTGGACAAGCAAGGAGATGTCCGAATGCTTGAGTATCAGGCTTAAAATCAACCGAACAGCTACAATACATGTTAAAAAACAAACAAAACATGGGGCAATAAAACAGTTCACATCTTGTCCAACTGTATTTTTGTTCCTAGGCAACAACATTAAGGGTTAAGGGCATGGTGATGTCGATCACGGGAATCCTCTGTAGACCCGATTGTCTCATTTGGGTTCGGCCTTTGCAGTGTACGCGGCCCACAAAGACCGCCTCCTTTGTGGGCAGCATGGAACGTGTCCTTCAAAGGAGGCGGCCCCTCAATTGGGACAGTGTACAACTTTGATCTGATATTTCTTGGGGAAGTGATGGAGGCTGTCTTCAGACATCATCCCTGCTGTTTACTTTTAAAAAACATTCCTTAAAATAGCTGTCTTTCTTCACAGACAGAGCTCCAGACCTTCTTCTGTCTCAGAATAAAGACTCGACTCTATGTAACTGTAGCTCGACCTTTCTAAGTGAGAGGACCTGGTGCTTAGTTCTGCTTGGGTGCTGTTCAGTTTGAGCAGCTGAAATATTCAGGAGCTGAATGTACCAGCACCTCTGCTGTCTACTAACATGTCTGAACCACATTTAGTCATCAGCACACACAGGGTTCTCCTCCTGAAGCAAGTGAGTTATTCTGGGAAACTGAAAGTGCTGTAAAACAGAACAAGGATTTTGTGTCATTCCTTTAAGAACGTCAGATTAATTAAGTCGTTTCCTTTGTGAGCAAAGCATCAAACAGAGAGAATGAGGACAAGAGACCAAATTTATCCTCTTCAGTCGTTTAAAGTGTAAACACTGCTTTGTTTGCATTCCGGCCGAGTCACAAGCTGAGGCTGTGAGACAAAAACACATTGATGTTTCTCACACAGCTGCTTGGATTTCACATTTCTACACCACACCAACAGTCAGATTTTAATCTAGAATTTAACCCTGTCTTCTATAATAATAATAATAAATTTACAGAATATGGCTTCAGAATGTCTTTCAAAAATGAGAGGCTCAATTCACAATTATATATTAAAACATTTTTTATGATTTGTATGTATTAGTGTCACACTGTGTTTTGCACATAATATATGATATGAATAATTTATTAATTCACATTTTACAGCCCACAATGAACTATCAATCCCACTCCATCAATTAAAAAGTACTGATAAACTAAAAAGCCTTTCACCGGTGAAAAATAATTATGCATCACACGCAGTGTCTTCACGCTTTCAATGCCACAGACTCTCTCTCCAAGTGACTTATCAATAAAATTCTTCATAATCTAGTCTAATCTGTACTTTTGGTCTCCGTTCCCTTGTTGGCAGAAGAGAATCCCAACCACCAGCCCCCACATCTGTCCCACTGGTAAATACAAGTTCAGTAGTTCATGCTGGTAAAATCTGTCCCGAAACTGGACCTAGAGAGTGTCTTTCTGCTCAGGGGCCTTTAGGGCTCCTCCTGTCACCAAGCTCAGTCTCCTGGGGGTCCCACGCTATAAAGAGCTTATCAGTCCTGCTTCCTCAAAGATTTCAATGGGCCCGGCTTTCAGTGAAAAGCGTAGAGGAGAAGGAGAATGGTGCAGATGCCGATCACTGAGCCGAGGATGAGAGAGTCCCGTCTCTTCCGCAGGTTGATTCGTTGGATGAGGTTGTTAATGGTGGGGAAACGGTCTGGGAATCAAAAGTTAAGGAAGATCTTGAAAATGTTTATACCGGAATATATAAATATGAATTTGGAATTAGAATACACAGAACAAAGACACTTTTACAAAGTGGACAAGGATTTGTTAAACAAGAGTAGCACGACATCTTATAACAAAGAATGCATTTCATCATAAGCTGTTTATAAAGATGGAAGACATGACAGCTCCCCAAAAACCAAGCCAAAGCGTCTCAATCGCCCCCTGGTAGTTATTTGATGCTATAAAAACAGGGTGAAAAGCTGAGACAGACATGCAATTGGTCAAGTTTGTGTATCGGCGAGACCTTGATACCACAATTCCATCCTTCGATCCCGACTCTAGCTCCAAATGATGTCATCAGCACAAGATGGCAGCACTCATTGTTTTTCTGGGTAGTAGGAGAAAGTGAAGACATCTTTATAAACAGTCTATGGTTTCATATTGATCTCAATCTGTTGCATGCTATCTTCCGGTTGGTTCCCCACAACATGCACACACTCGAAGCATCATAAAGGATACTGGCCAATGTGTTGACCCTGCTTTGTATGGATTTCAGCAATCCCCTTTGGGAGGTCATGTTCTCCTTGGTCGCCATGGCAATACTAAAAAGGCAGAGTGAAACGAGTTGAGGTGACAATCCCACATGCGGTTGCCGTCAATATTAGTGTGAATTACCTTTGGCTGCTAACGCGCCAACAACTTAATGGAAATTCAATTATACCAGGGGATGTTTCAGGAGAAATGAGCATCAGTTCAAAGGGTCAGAGGTGGTGATGTTTGAAGTGTTAAACTGTCACCGAGGAGACAGATTCACTTCAAATATAGAGTGCTTTTGGACAATATTCATTTTGATATGTTGCAGCCTTATGCTAAAACAAAAGAACATCAATTCCCCTCATCAATTTAAATGAAATACCCCATAAATACAGAGTAAACAGAAATACAGATCTTTAGGCAAACTGAAAAATCACATTGACTTTAGAATTAATTTCAGACCCTTTGCTATGACACTTGTTTCCCTTTATTCGTCATCATCTTTGAAAGGTGTCGACACCTGAATGGATGTTTGATTTATCCATATATGGTAAATTCATTTGAAGACAAATTCCTGTCACATGACTAAACAACCAAATGAGGCCCAGAAAATGTCATTGCTTGGCACCAGTATAACAAGAATGAAACCTAATCACTTGTACGATGAAAATGTGTCAGAATTTAACACCTTGGCCTATAGGACAGCAGAGGCTCAGGAGGTAGACCTGGTTGTCCACTAAACAGAAAATCTGTAGTTTGATCCCAAAGTGTTTGATGTGGGATAGAGAAAGTGCTGCACATAGATGTACTATATGAATGTGTGTGAACGGGTGAATGGAAGAAATCTGTACTGTTGTATTACCACTTACAAAGTTACAAACTTTACTTCTTATGATGTGAATAAAGTAGTTTGTGACCTTAAAATCCCCCTGTACTGATTAAGATCGGTACTGAACGACTACATGCCATAAGTAGGGGAATCATCATCAGGTTCTCCTGCAGCTTTAGGTGGGGGTCTACAATGTGTGTGTGAAACGATTTGTGACCATGAGCAACCATTTTCGCCCACTTATCCAGCAGGTCTTCTCCTCAGTTATTAGTTCTATTGTGTCTTAAAGGGAAAAAGACCAACTTCAGCTCCACTTTCAAACTCTTCTGTAGGTAGAGTAGAGTGTTGGAGTGGTAGGATAGGATTTTTTTTTTCTTTACTTGTTTGTGAGAGAAGCACTGATGGTCAGAAGTATTTTATTGAACACTTGTTTTTTTTTGTTTTTGTTTTTAAATAATGTTTAAATGTGTTATTGATTGATGTGATTGGACCTTCATCTCTAACTGGGGCCTCAGCAACTTTCAGAGCAGGAAAGTTCAGCTGGGCAGTTGGCAGGAAAAGTTTAAGGCTCTGTGGTATCTGTTATTACTAAATAATCAATAGGAGTTATCAAGCCCACTTTTGAGCCTGTCACTACGAGAGTATTTGACTTGAGGGAAATTCAATCCAACAACCATTCCACATCTATCTGATCTACATGTATCTATCTAGAACATCTTCAGGTTCAGGCATTCATTGGTTTCAGATCATGATATAAGATATATGAGGTGACAACAATAATTTTACGTTAACACTTAATATAAACAACAGCTTGATACAGTTTCTTTAGATTTATTTCTTGAAATAACTGTTGCCAAGATGCATACTGAGATTAGAACTACTTCTAATCACCTATCGTGCCATATGCCAGCAAATGTGACAGATGTTGATGTTCCACTTCAAGCAAGCATTGGATGTTCATTGCATTACACAAAGACAAATTCAAATTGTCCCAAAAAATCTGTTAACACATGAATCTGCATCTTTGGATGAATCTGCAAGGACACTGGATAATTTCCTATACATCTACAAAATAGTGATGCTCAACAAACAGCTGCACACAGGATTTTGTAATGCCTGAACAGCAGGGTGACGACGACATGGGACAAACTCACAGAGCCCCACAGGAGGCTCATCAAAACAAGTACATGAAATCACCTCGGGGTGTTCACTCTTCTGCATGATCAAGTTGATGAGCAACAAGTGTGTGTTTAATGGGCTACCTTAAGGAACATATGTCGGACTAACGACAAGTTAACTGGGGAATGTTTGTCCAATTGGGGGCAAAAGCCAAGTCCCTGATTTTTGGGTCATTGTTCAGATTTGGGTTATAGGTTAGTGATGGGTATGTTTAGGGTACATTATCAGGAAATAAAAATACCAGTCTATGAAAAGTCCCCAGAAAAGACCACTGACGATGTGTGTTTTTTCTGCCAAAGACTATTTTTAGGAAACAATGTCAGAATTAAAACCAATCAATAGGGGACGGTTCCTCAAATTGGTAACATGCTGGTTTTCTGGGTCATTAGTTGTGTGTGTGTGTATGCGTGCACTCGGTAGATGTCAGAATCTGCAGTGTGTAAGTTTGAGTGTGTGGGAGGGTGGGGTGAGCGGGTGAGGTAATGGCAACTCCTGCGGGTGGAGGTTGCTGAGGGGACAGTCCGCAGTCTTGGCCTGGATCAGTCTTTTGGGGATCATGTTCTCCTCAGTCAGGAAGAATGACTCTGCTGACTCCAGAAACCTGGACAAGCCTTAATCTCAGTGTTAACCAGCTCATGAGAATCAGAGCTGGAGAATAGAGATTCACTTCACACAAAAGTTACATGTGATAAGTCACTGATCGCTGCTTAAAAATAAACTGAAGAAGAGGGTTCAAGTTGTCAAAGAGCCTTTTGAGTGAAGTCAGTTTTTAATATATATTTAAGTGTAATATCACAAATTACAGGGTTTCTGAAGGTTTCAGGAAGATAAATTTACAACTTTAAAGACCCATATATGACCCTAATGAATGAAATGAGTACCTTTGTCAAGTACAAAAAAAATATGAAGGAATATCGCAGTCCCAGAATGATTGAATATCAGGTGAAGTAACCTAACCTGCGAAAACACCATGTTATCTAACTACAGGCTGTAGTTCTAGCCAAGTGTAGCTATCCGTTTCAGTGTTGAACTTGTTTTTGTTGCTTTATTACTACAAGCTAATATCTCTATTGTTGTGACAGAACCACAACACACGGAGACTTTATAATCTATGCATGCCTCCTAAAACATTCTTAAAAATACAACTTATTTTAAAGCTTACGTATGTAACATATGTATTTTAATGTATTTAAGACATTTAAGGCCTTTTTACAGATACATTTTAAAATGTATATACCACAGAAAAGGAGGGATTATGGTCCGAGTTGTCACAGTGGTCATCAGATGAAAGGGCCATCAGATGAGTTGCTCAGTGCTTTTCATGTTAATATGAATGGAACATAATTTGGACTTTCATGATCATTCCATTTATCATCTACCTATGAAATAAAAAATGACCACTACTACTGTCTACTGTGAATTATAATCTGTGAATCACACACCATGAAGAGTATCTAGTCCCATTGACATAGCACAGTTAACAAATAAATAAACAAGTTAAACAAATCCTTTGTCTCTCTGAATTATCAATAAACTCATGAACAAGAACAATCATGTCTAATTTAAAATAATTCAATATCAGAATATACATTTCTGCACCATATCTTTGCTAAACAATTTTACTATTCTACACCACGTTCCCTTGAGTTCATACATACATTTCAGAGTCTCGTAAAGATGAAGAAAAACATTGCAGAAAATAAAGAAGGCTGTAGAATAATGAGCAGTTTAAGGAAACAAAGAAAAGGGAACAAAGGGGGACAAAAAAAAAATTGTCCTCCATTTTAATGATAAAATCAATCAATCAATCAGATGGCTGCTCAAGACAGTCCTCAGGGTACCATTGTTTTTACAGGGGCTGAAAACTGCAAAGGGAATGGGTGGGAGGACACAGGGATGAAACCAACTCTAACAAAGGACGTTAAACGTCAAAGCAACATCAATAAGGTGAAAAGAAGTACTCTGTCATCCAGGCTTGAGCGAGTCCTGTTCATTTAAAACACAGATTCAATTAAGTGACCAGCAGTTGGCTCAGCACCAAGCTTTTGATGAGAATGAAACTCTGGTAGTTGAATCATCAGTTCAAAGAATGAACTTTGAAAAAGAATGAGGCATTGAAAAGTTAAGTGATAAAATTCCAAGGTCCAAAACAAGACACATAAAAACTCAATTAAAACTCCTGAGGAGGACGACAGTAAGAGACATATCATGTTTGATGATAATAGGATAATAAAGGTTGGATAATATTTCAGATTCTGGATTCATTCTAAAATAATTCACTGACTGTGGTTAGATATACTGTCCTGACTGGAACAGAAAATAACTTTTCTGTTTGTTGCTAATCAAAGTTTGTTTGACAAGTTTGCCAGTTCTGTAACAGCGGCGGCTGAGCCTCATGGACACAGTTGGATTATTGAAGTTTTTCATAGCAAAGAGATCATTTCTCTGAAACTGGAACAACACATAACACAATATTAAGATTAATTATCCAGGAAACAAATGGGGCAAAAGAGTCATTGTATTTTTTATTTAGAAAATTCCTGCACTTCCTATTCATTTATAATGGCTATTGAAGGAAGAAATAAAATGGGTAATTTTTGTGTCAACACTGAGGTAGAATAGACAATGAGGAAGGGCTGATATGTGCAGGACATGGCAGGTCTTACCTTATTGTGTCATCCATCAGTCGGTCGGAGCTATAGGTAGAGAGAGGAGGAGGGGGAGGAGAGAGAAGGAGGTTGGTTAGCTACTGATCTGAGGCAGTGTAGTAACAAAACATGAAAAGAAACAACCTGAGGCCAGTGGTCAATATCAGTTTCCGGATTGGTAGTGATCAATACAGAGTTAACTGGCCCAGCACTCTGATCACGTGAGGGAAACAGATACAGACAAAAAAAAGTTAATGTTGGTTCTGCATCTCAATCATATCAAACAGTAGCATTACATCAGTGTGGTTTCGTCTTTGTGTGTATGTGCTACTTGTCAAATTAATTTTGGGTTTTTGTGAAGCTTCTGCATGAAACACTGTGCCTCTTAGTAATTGTTTAGTTGTTCTTCTCCTCATGGGTCAGTCTAGACTAAATAAACCCAAGGAGGATTCCACCTCTGAGATTCTGGAGCATAAACTTTTGCATAATGATTAAACAGGGAGTGTCAGATGTTTGCTTCTGACCAACAGTGAATACTGGAAGAAACACACACACACACGTCTCAGGTTGCTCATAAACAACAATGCTCTCGGCAGTTTATTCGCTAATTGGAATCAATTTGGATAATGTTCCAGAGAGAAAAAGCAAACCAAACAAACAAAATTGCAGGGATTGTATTTCTTAGTTCCACATTCTCATTGTCATGCCCAATATGTGGTTTCTGTTCAGCTCATTGTGTTCTTATAAGGCCAACAAAAGGGAGAGGGGGGTTTCTCAATGCCTCTCACTCACTTCATTTATTAGATAACTTGTTAAACATGTAAATAAAGATGGATGAGTGTCTCTTCACGGTTGATGGTTTGACTCCTCTCTGCCATGCAGCCGTTTTCTTTTTAAGTGAAGGGAAAACATAAAATGAAGCCCTGCACATGTATTGTTGGCAAGGATGTGAGCTGAGCCAGCAGTTTATATTAATCTGACAGATGCTTGGCAGCCCTCAGAGTAAAGCTGATAGAAAAACATCTTTTGTTTCATATTGTGCTCTAGCAATTCTTTTTTTTTGACATTTTATACAGCGATATTTTTCTTCAGTTGGATAGTGATATATGGTTTTCCACATGCAACAGATGTATGCAGGAAAGCAACATGAAGGCCACACAAAACAACATGGAGGAGAGTGAATGTGACACGAAAGGAAAAATCAAAGCCCAGGATCATTGCATGAGCAGTGCACTGTATGGCGAAGAATAAAAAAAGATGGAGGGAGATAACGGCTGCTGTAACAAATTATATCTGCAAAGATTTATACAGATTTATACAATTTAATACATTTAGACAAGAAGAAAATCTGAATAAAAGGGCATATCCAGGAATTTTTCTTTGCAGCATTTCCCAGAGAATTCCATCTATGGCGGTAGCCGATAGGGGAGGTGCATATGCACAGAGGTAGCTGTCTTGTGCAACAGATACTGAGTAACACAGAGAGTAAGACAAGTTCTCTCATGAGAGAAAACTGCAGTTTTGCACACAACTGCAGGTGAAACATGTGGTGTGACTGTCTGCGTGGATGGTAAAAACTTGATGGAGGATGGCTTGAACAAGCTCACAGCAATTAGCAAATGGAACAAAGCACTAAGTAAAACAGCACTTGTGTTATCATGGGAAGTGTAAAAGAAATTGGTTCATTATAAAAACGTGGCGTGTCATATTCAAATATGATGGGATGCCACAATCTAGCTAATTAAAATAATTAATTAATTTACATGACGAGATAGGGTAATAACATTAGCGGAGGGATACACTATATAAAATTCCCTCTATTAGTATTGTTGATATTGTGTATGAGATTAAGATTCAGTTAATCAAAAATGATTAATTCAAGGAAGATCGAATAATCTCAGAAGATAAATTGAAGCAGCACTGTAAGATTTGATTCAGGACAACACTACAAAACCATCCAACACCATTAAGGGGTTCTCACCAAATTTGACAGTGGATCATTATTTGTCCAGATTTCATCTGAATTCATCTCAAAACTCATCATTCCCTTTTATAAGAATTTCACCTTTGTGACTGCCATGTATGTATTTGTTGAATGTTCATTTTAGTCTGCATTTAACAAAGTTTTATGGGAAAGATGGGAGACATTTTAGAAATAGAACTCTACTTATATTATATGGGAGTGTGGCGAGACTAAGACTGTGGACACTGCGAAGGACACTGGACAACCTACTGTTCTTGGACCATTGCTCCGCATCAAACTGGGATTTGGCGGCCGTTTGTAAAAGCATTTCTTTTGTCTTTGTCACACAGACACTGAACCGTTTGCAGGAATAAAATCATTTGTTGAAATGACAACTGGCAGAAAATTCACAATGAGGGCTGGCAGGCAGGTTTGGTACAAATGGATTGTGGGAGAAAGTGGGTGCAGTGAAGAACAATATAAATGGGTAATTGTGATGTAAAAAAATTGCCTAATAAATATATCCTTTTCTCAGTAAAAAAAACCCAAATGACTGTAATATCAAAATTCCTTCAAATCTACAATTTATGTTTATTTAACTATAAGGCCCATAGTAACTAACAGTACCCTAACAGCAGCTGTATCTCTATATTAGAAAAAAAAGCAACAAACAGACAACTATCTTAAATGTTCAAAGAATAAAATAACATTGTGGTGGACTGACATATGACTGAAAGAGAAAACAAAACCTTTAACTGTCTATCTGACAACATTGTTCACCTTGTAAATCATGAGCTGGGGAGTGAAAAGAAGAATGGGTGTGAGCTGAGGTGAGCCTTGATTCATGGAGGTTTTTCATGCAGGGTGGGGATGGGGGGGAAGGATTTATGTTTTGTTCCCTCAATCATCAAGCCGCAGCAGAAGCACTGTCACGTTCATGTATATGTGCAAGAGTGGGTTCCTGCCGTTTCCCCTGGTCAGTGGTGTTTTTGCTGGATTAAATTGCTAATAAGCTCAAAGCTAATAGGCTTTCCCAATATGATGGATACAGCCCTGCTGCCCACAAGCTTCCTTGCTTTTTCAACTGTTTAATGCTCACATGGATGTGACCATTTTCTGTTTGCTGTCAGAAATACTAGTGGCAAAATGCCTGCATTGGTGTTATGCAAGTAGCACTCAAAGTAACAAATTACTTCTTTGTTTTCTGCTGACTCATCAATTATTACACTATTTAATTGATATTCTTAAAAAAAAAAACCTCTGAGAGTAATGCTCTGTCAGGTTGGCTGTACGAACAATATGAGGCAATCAACCACGTAAACTGAAACATTAATAACTTTGTCATGCAAGCAGAAAAACCCTTACAGACAGCAAACTGTGTCAGTAAAAAGGATATGAGATTCATATTCTTTTCTTTAGAGTAAAGCTGCTTTTCAACAACCTTCCCTAGAGATGCAAATAATGGACTGCAGTGAATAGACAATCTGTAATAACTAGTGAACTGGGAAGCTATGTTTTGAAACTGTTCCATTTTAAAGAAGAAAACCTTTTGAAAACCTTCCACCTTCATCCTGATCACACACATCACAATTGTGAGCCAGAGTTAGCAACAACAGATAGCAACAACATGCAGGTAATAAAACAGGAGAAAGTAACAGGAGAACAAAAACCTGCATGACAGTATTGTTTAGGTAAGGTTCAATTGAACTGAATAACATGTGTTCTCATCGACAGGAGCTCTTCCTCCAGTTTGGCTTTGACAGTTCTGCTGTCATACATGTGACTGGACAGCAGGGACAAAATACTAAGGTTATATAGAACATTTTGCTGCTGCTCACAGATGAGCATTGTTCAAAGAGGAGACCCTTCAGCAGATAAAACACCAAGCACCCAGAGCTCAATCAGTGAATATCAATGAACAGCAAAGCACTTTAAACCCACTGGAGTCAATTATGAAAAGGCCCCTTCCTTCACTGTATCTAGATGATGATGAGTTCTCAATCTCAATAATGTCCTCTCAGGAAAATGCAGTTCAATAGATCATTATAGATTGCCACATACGAGGTAATCATTGAACATGGTTTATGCACTCAACTGAAATTGTGCCACTCAAAGTACTCTAAAGTTCAGACCTCTTTGTTGTCTGGCTTAGTGGCTTACATTTTTCTTCTTTATTGGCAGGAGTGAAGCAGAGAAATGATTCGGATATAAAATGCTCCTAACACTCTGAAATTCATATTATGTAAACTTCAAACTGAACTGCTAAAACTTCCAAACTGAGACCAAACTCAGCTTTGGTCAGTCTGAGAGCTCAAGGCAGAACTTTAACACTTTGTCCATTTCAAATATTTAGGTTGGCAACAACTGTTTTAACAATCAACTGGATCCGACAGACACCTTCTCCAAAGTAACTGCTTGTTTTCATTTGGTCACATGTGGCCATTAGGTGCCCTGAGAATAGATGTACAATACTTTCAGAAAGACACAAACGCAGAGGAGAATTATTATATCATGACAGCTAAAATTAAACATAAATTACAAGCAAATAGGGTCCAAGCACCGCTAAGGAATTTGGACACAGAATCATCACAAAACCGAACAGGTCTTCCAAAGTTTGGTTTAGCATGTTAGTATGTTAGACTTGGATATAATCAGACCTGGCAACTGTTGGTTGTTGAGCCCAATTGCATACAAGGACAATGGAAACATGCAACTTGATGGGAACAGAAGCATATTTTCTCTTGTCCAAGAACTCTTTTCCAATGACTCCACTTTATGAATATGCAGAGCTATGAGGAAGAGGAGTTGCCTCTGAAGGACAATTACACACTTCAGTTGTAAACCAGGCATTAGCTCTTGATTACAAATAAAAACATAGAGCCAACACAGCATGAAATGCAAGGGAATATATTTAAGGGGAAGTGACAATTCCCTGCACTTCACTGTGTCTGTTTGACAGGAAGCCCTTATCTAGGTGGCCACCGCCATTAGAGCTGGTCCAGCATGAACATTTAATGGACTTTCCCCTCCCTCCCTCTAGTTTATTCATGAACACTGACCTTTATGGCCTAAAGAGATGGAAAAATAGATACTGGGATGTAGAGAGAGACAGATATCACACTGAGAAAAGCATCAACAACACTTAGTTGCTCAAAAAGCTAACTGTGTCAAGTTAAAGTTTACATTAGGGATATAACGATTCTACAAATCCATGGTTCGATTCAGACCTTGATTTTTAATTGTAACTCTTGTATATCGTCATATCTAACAAGACAACTTTCCAATCTAATATTTAGGGAGCTCTGACCACACAAAGTTTGTCAGTACCAGCAAGAGAGTAGGCATTTGAAAAATGTATCCCGGCATCTGTCTGATTAGGTTCTCCTGAGAATGAAAGCAAGTTGGCAAACAGGCCAACCACGCCAGTCATTTGTAGATTAACTGGCAGCGTCGTCTTTTTTTTGGTTTGTTTGGAAGTAATTAGTCTTATCGGTCTGATCAATGGTCTGGCCTGGCAATGCTGGTACCATCACTTGCCAATATATCATAGACACTCATTCACTCACTCACTCACTCACTCACTCACCAAAATGACAAGCTCTCTATAAACATGGTCAGAGTGTTAAATAAAATAAAAAGAACAAAACTCTTTCTAGACACAAAGAGATACATGTAAGTTCACTTAAAGTACGTCTCATCATTCAAAATGCATGTCCTTAAATCTTCTTGTTTTTAAAAGAGACCATCACAGTCTGAAGATGATAAAGAGCATTTTAGCCCAGATCTCTCGTCTTCATCGAGTATCCGTGCTCTGCCTCAAGTGAGACTTTAAAACCACTGCGCTGACCACTAACACATGCCCTTTACTTCTCAGGCCCTCTTTCCTGTTGTATGGCTCTAATAGGATCAATAAAGCGTAACTTGATCTGTATCTCCAATCCCATCTATCTCCTCCCGTCATTGCCATTGTTGTGGGGAAGCCCTTTAATATGGTTTGTGTTTTAATTACATAATTTCATTATCAATATCCTGATCAACTCTGCTAGAGTGGCACGAGGGCTTAATAGCTGGTGATGCAGCTGCCTGCAACAATGTTCTCACTTCATGTTCAGTTTGAACTGGAGCCTTTCAAGACACTTTGGGGGCCTCAGGCAAAAGGGACCTGGGGTGGCCCTACACCAAACCAAACTGACTGACTGAAAACATATGACACATGAAACATGACACACACTTTCTTCAACCAAGCCTCTAACATTTTAAAAAGGTTTTGTTAAAAAGCTATGGTGGCATGGGGCCACATTAGGGGGCAGTCTCCTGTCCATAGTCAATAATAGAATTTACAGAGGTTCCCACAAAATTGTCACTGCTGTGGATCAGCTGTTCTCAGGGTACCCCTCACAGCTTGGGGCCACAGGCGATTGCATGCTTTGCCTACCCTGTTGCAACAACCCTGAGTTTGAATTAGGGCTGCCACAATAACAATCTTACTCTGATTGTAAAATTTGAAGAAAAAAAAATATTTTTTACTTTTTTTACCCTCCACGCAGGTAACATTTATTGGTCAGAGGCACAATATCTCAAAAACTCTTTATATTTGTACAAATATTCCCTTGGACTCACGGATGAACTGATAAGACTGTATGTTATTTTATTAGACTGAATTGTGTTTTTGTACTGTTCAGGTGTTTGTGTTGTTGAGTTAGCTCCATACAGTGCCCAAGTCACTCTAAAAGCATCATAATTGAGAGATAACATGAGTCATGTCAGAGAAGGTAAATCCTGTTTGTAAATGAGATGAGTGCTGTGAGATTTGTATTATTCCTCTGAGAGGTTGAAACAGAAAACAAACATTTACCCACAGAGAGAATCAATCACACTGCTTTATATCCACCAGGTATGTCCACATTATAAGATGGGATGCTCAAACCTATGCAATGTTAAAATCTCAAGTTTCTGGTGTTTTTGTGTTGCCTTGCTGACATTTAATTTTACTTTCCACATGGGGTGCTTCTCACACACACAGGTACACACACACACATTTCACAGACTTCCCCACCTCATGTTGTTCTGCAGTGCTTGAGAGTCAGCCAAATGATAGAAGGAAACTAATTAGGCTGCTGGCAGATCATGGTTTGACCTACTGTGTCAGTATGAAGAAGTCAGCAGAACTTTTTGCCACTTTAGAAGCAAAGTCATGTCACAGAGGAGAAAAAAGTGCTTTTTAAGACCCCACCACTCCTGATAAGCAAAGCACAAAGGGGTTTAGTTATAACTACCCATGACACTCACATACAATCAAATCTATTTTCTCTCTGCTGAATTATGCATCAAACTCTAGATAAATGAATGCAACATAATGAAATGTCTCCCATCTGTTTGAAAGTAAAAGCATACAAGAAGTACGGAGTGTGAGAGCTTAAAATGCAAACATCAGCAACAACAATGGTTTCTACAGCTACCAGCTTTGTTTTCCTTATGTGAATGTTAAAGCTGAAATATTGATAAATTCAAAATCTTAAACTTGACAAAGAAAGTTACTGGAGTCTTACTTTCTCAGGTGTTCGTGCTCCTTTAGAAACAGCTCTGTTCTTCTGTTGTTGACCCCGGAGCCGCTCTTATAGGTCCTGGAAAAGGAAAGCAGATACATTATTATAAAAAATGGAACATTTCCTTCTGAAAGATGAGACATACCGACAGAAAGGACAAATATCTTGAGGTGATCTTTCCTTTTAACATTTGATATCCTACTGAACAAACACATTTTTATGTATGCGCTTTACTATTCTGGCAAACGTTTACACTACAGACTCAGTCATTTTCTGAATTCATTGCATTTATTGACAAGTTTTATTAAACCAGGTTCTCTGCTTTGTAGTCAAAGTTAAAAAAAAAAAGAACAGCACTTTTCTACATCCAGACAATGATGAGGAGGCAAGTCCTCGTTATGTCATCAAGTTCAAAAACATTGCATAGATCCAGACTTCAGAGCCACAGCTTCACTTTCAGAGACACTTTCAACTAGAGTCTTAGTGTTCTGACAGATTGAGCTGACAGTTGACAGCCTGAACTTGAGTGTTGCAATATGTCTGGTGCTATTGACTGTTACTACTAAAAAGCTATACTTGAGTGTAACTTTGAGTTTACTGGAGTAATTCCATTTCATGCTACTTTATACTTCCATTCCACTACACTGTAACGGAAAGATATTGCTCTTTCTACTCCCATACAGTTATTGGACATCTCTACTTTCTTGTCTGAAAATTTTACACAATTAATAATACAGCAAACTTTGGAAATACAACACACCTTTTAAGAACCTTTTTGGTGTTTTCACAAGCAGTGTGCCATCAGAGTCACATTTCAGAGGGCTCCGAGATGTTCATGGCTTTTTCCCTTCAAACTTCTCAAGAGGTTTTATTTTTATTTAGTGTTAAAATGACCCTTTTTCAGATCCAAAAATTTAAAAACTGACAACAGATTTGTGTTTCCAAATTTTTTCCTCTCCTATAAATAATTTCACCAGCCTTCAGATTTATCCTTGTAAAAAAAACTATATAAATTATTTGAAATTAGCTCTGCCTCTAGAAGCCTCTATCATATTGCAGACGGCGCCAATGCGACACCAATCCCTTTACTTGCTTTACAGTAAACTGCCTCCTGTGGTTCAACAGTGGAAATCTTTTAATGTGAAGCAGCAGCAGCAGGAAATATTCAGTTTGCATTAGGAGTAACTTAACACAGCAAATACAGCACCAGAATGGCTGCTGTCGAGCAGAACAGAAAACAACACAAGCATTGTGTGTTGGTTGAGAGCAAGAGAAGGTGGTAAGAGGGGAATAAACAGCAGGAGCTGCCAACATAGTGAAAGCAGTACAAAGCAGAGGTTCTTTCTATAGTAACCTGCCTGACCACATATGTTGAACCTATAAGCAAACTGAAAAAATACATCCTGGATGGGCAGAGTTATCCTGTTATTGAGCAGAGCCATAGCAAGACAGCCCAGTTCTCTTCTGATAAGTGTCAGCAAGGAAAATGTAAAAATGTTGCCACCCTGCTAAGAATGCCATACTAAGTTTGGACTGAGCTCAACAAGCTGGGTTACTCACTCTCACTCAGCCTCCTAACCCCCACCCTTCAACTCGCCAAATACCCACTTTAACTGAAGGATTTAAACAGCCATAAATAATTAATATGGAGAGCAGAGGAGCAGAACCACTGATTAAACGAAGAACCATTAAATTGCCCATTATTCAGAGTAAAATAATAATAATTAAAAAAATAGTTTCAAGCATCCGTATGACATTTTGTAAATGGGCACCACATCTGTAAGATGGTTCAGATTGAGAGAGGGGGGGTGTAGAGGGGTTAATAAACCATTGATTACATTATCTTTGTAAGAGACAACTGATTCTATCCACAAATTGACAGCACCACACAACCCCAGGTTAATAAAAGAATACAAGCAATTTGCTAGCAAAGCAGTCAAAGTTAATGGATGGCTTGTTATACCACTCACAGAGTAAACACATAACGCCACCCAGTCTCTTTAGTTCTTTCATGCAACTCTAGCTCTCAGCATCCACGAACAGCTGACTCTCAGGTTTCTGGTCATTTAACAGCCCCACCCTGATGCTGGAAGAGAACGAGATAGAGAACAGAGGAGGAGGGGAACCTGTGTAAGATAAAGGTCTGCACACACATATACCATTAACATCCTACCCCACCCAGTTAACTCTAAGCAGTCCAAGAGCAAATGTGCCTACTTCATCCCCAGTGCACCATTCAGAGCCACTGAGTGGAAATACTATATTCAGTGCACACACAGCACACTCCACAGTGGCTGCCTTCAGCCCGGGCTGCATGGCTGCCCCCCGACAGGGCTGATGCTTTTGTGGGCCTAGAATTGCCTGTAGTGACAGCTTCCTCACTCCAGGAAGGCTTTTTAAAAAGGGCACCAATGTAAATCACAGGTTAGCTGTCATTTTTGTCATTTAAAATGAGAGCATGAGCAGAGGGAGCAATAGCTCTGAGCTCAGCTCAGCTCCATAGAACTGTTATTAATGGCACAAGCAATGTATACGTGCATGCGTGTGCGTGAATATTGTTGACAGAGCACTCTTTGCACGATATCAATAATATAAAATGTTGTGGCATATTGCAAATTTAGGCATTTGTATGTGCATTGTAAACAACTTTAATAAACATAAACATCTACAATGAACAGCTTCCTGACCACATCGACTCCATGCCCAAGATCTCTACTGCCCTCTACCTGACAAAAAGGAGAAAAGGTCACTTTATTAGATTTAAAAACTGGGTGTAGGTCGACACATATATTGCTTTTCAAA
The DNA here is from genome assembly GCA_026259375.1 of Verasper variegatus. NCBI lineage: Eukaryota > Metazoa > Chordata > Actinopteri > Pleuronectiformes > Pleuronectidae > Verasper > Verasper variegatus. The sequence goes on along the minus strand of CM048047.1, from coordinate 9,185,845 downwards.
CACAATTTATTCTGTAGTGTATTATAATGGACACAAGTATACAGAATTTTATTGTTATGCTGCTGTTATGATGGAAGTCCTAACCTACACTGCTCATGCCAAAAACTGACTGGTCTCAAACTTAAAAATCTAAGTATTGAATCCCTCCGTCTTTGATTGGGGGAAGTTAAACATGTAGTTTTTATTTTTCTCATGATGACTTTTTACAATTATGATTTTACTATGCACATCTACAATGTGCATAGTAAAATAAGAAGATTTAACACATAGATTTTTTTCAATCGCAAGAAATGTGAAAAAACTGTGTTAGTGATACTTATCTCTTTCTAATTAGTTGCATAACAGCAATAACAATAAGAAAATGATGATGACGATCTAACATTTCATGTGGCTTTCATGTGTTTTCAAATTCTCATCTTTCCTCAAGCCCCCTGCAGAAGAAGGTGAAAAGTGGAGGTCTGGGTGCATATTGGTTTTCAGAAGAAACCGTCTCAAGTAAATCATGACTCGACGCATTGCACTTTGCCGTAACAGCAGCCATTGTAATTCTCTCACATGAGCTCAGATGCTTCTCTCATTATCAGCCCCCGGGCACATTAGTCATCATTAGGCTGAGCACAGGGTCAACAACATTGGCTAATTTCTATGCATTACAATCATCAGCTCTCAGCCTATTAGAGGGGTCAGTGAAACTCCTTAGCAGTGTTATTTAATGAGAGGATTGAGTGAACTGTTCCATGTAGCGCTGACCTCATGGGATGTTACTGAGTAGATGCAAAGTTAAAATGTGTTTGCTTGGGTGCAGCCTGAATTCAAATTATCAAAAGATAATGGTCTGTCGTGTTCTGATAGAAGTTGGCTTATAAGATAGAGGAACTTAAAGTTTATAATTATATGTGGTATAAGAAATGAATTTGCTCATACATGCATTTCACAAACTATATTCACCACCTTACAGATCCATGCCTCTGCATATGAGTCAAGATGCAGGAAATATGGTCCATTCTCCCTTAAATTAAACAGATCCGTATCTGCACCAAAATGTATTGTGTTCTACCCTGACTTATACCACATCCTTCCACTAAGTTTCTGGGTGATCCATCCAGTTAAAAAAAGAAAAGCAAACGAACAGAAGAACACAGATGAAAAATAATCTCCTTGGTGGATGTAACAATTTTAGAATATAGGACAAGATGGCTACAGCATCAACAACAAAAAGCAACAATAATACTACCACCAGTAATACTACAATAAATAGACAATGATCTAAAAAGGCACTTTAGTCAATGTGGGCAAAGGAGCAGCATGTATTTCCCAAAAATCTTCCATGTGCATATTCATCAATGACTACATATTAATATAGAATTTTACCAGTAAAAAAACTATGAAAATTGAATTCAGTAAAACAAGCCTTACAAGCTACCATGAAACAAACACACTAGGGGCTCAGCGCCATTTCAATGTTGCATTATGTGAGTCTAATCAGAAATAATTCTCTAATACAGTGACTGTGAGGTCTGTGGAACGTGTGTGCATGCATGAGGCAGCCGCATTACATTTGCATAAAGGATGGATGGAGGGGGATCAATAGGAATCCTGCAGTCCTCACCGTTAACTCTCCACTGCGTCTTATAGATCAATAAGCCATTACAAAAAAACGACAAGAGTCATGGTCTGGGGGAGCTTCCATCTCATTTCAATACACTGACTCACAACTGAGCCCATCTGAGAGGACACACTTTCTCAACACAAGGCCAGCGAGGCCATAACTCTTCTCCAGTTTTAATAGCCAACATTTTTCAAGAGTGTGCCAAGTGGAAGTCAAGGTTCAACTGTCCCTCTAAGGAATAAGGTTTACAACACAGCAGCACTATGAATAATACTTTAGTTTTTATTCTTCCACAGCCACTAACAGCTTTTTACCAACCGTCATAAGATGCAGTGCTTACACTGAATAAACGAAAACTATGCTGACAGTTTTCTTATATTCTGGAGAGTGAGGATTTTATATTGGCTTCAATATTACAGTATTTTTTCTAAATGAGAAAAAAAAATGGAGGTTGTCTTATATTTCACAAGCAAATAATTATGTGTTTAATCATTACAATGGATACTCTTTTTGAGCAAAGTACAAGTGGAACTATTGTCTTTTACAGTGATGCGTTATGGGTAATTTGTAGCCGTAAAGTTGCAAGGCTGGTTAATGTTTTCAAGTCTGTCTGTAGAGAGTCTGTCTGTGTTTGGTCAGTCTAGTTTAAACCAATGGTTGGTGTAACATGTTCTGCTGCCACAGGGGAAATAAAATCATGACAAGTAAAAGGGACTTTTTAGTGTCTCCTGACATCTTCACTACAGAAATTAACTGAGGAGGGAAGCTGTCAAACAGTCAAGAATTTACTCAAACTGCTACAGATTTACTCAAAAAATAATAATAAAAAAATAGAGGGAAATGTAAAAAATGTAAATTGTCAGAGAATATATATTGATGTAAAGGTAACTCAGTCATCTAGACTGGTGGCAACTGAGAACCGTCTACAGACGTCCAATTGGTACCTACATTGTTACAATATATCACATGGTTCAGGGTGGATCAGAAAATTGCATTCAAATCCATTCACTTTCAGTTTTGTTTTACCAGTGTGTTCATTAATTCACAAAAATGTGGGGATGACTTAAGGACATGTCACTCACTTCATCAGTGAACAAACTTGTTTTACTTTTCTTCTTACTAATGACCAACCATTTGTTGTACTTGTACTAGTCAGTACATATTCTACATTTTACAGCATATTCCATATTACCAACACATGCTGGTGTGAGTGAGTACTTACTCAATGTCTTTCCTGACAGAGCCGAGCAGGTCCTCTCTCTCTCGTATGGCCAAAAAGTTTCCTTTAGTTTTGTGGAATTCTTGTGTGTAATCCTGAGAGTTAAACAAACATGAAAATGAAGAGTGTGCAGAAGAAGAACCGGGTAAAACCAAAAGGACAAAACAAGGTTAAGTATCCATGTTTCATAAAATAGTTGTGTTCGCCAGTGAATTTTTTACAATGTTTTACAGAAAATAAAAAGTGTTTGAACACATACGAGTATTGAAAATAGAACGATTATAGTCAAATGTGAAAGGCATCTGAGGCCAAACCTGTAGGATGTCTCTGTGTCTCTGAAGCGTGTGCATGAGTGCGGCATTGAGAGAAGACGTTCCCGGGCCATTGGTGTACTCTGCCATCTTGTCATTCACTGCAGTTAACTGACAGAGAGACAGAGAATGAATGCATAACCACACGGATGGAAAAGATAACAGAAAAACCTGCAGAAAAGCACACAAGGTAAAAAACAAACCAAAACATGAATTTGAATACAATATGGTGCATATGCAAAATATAAATAAAACTGTGTGTGCTATATTAACATTTTTCACAATTGAGGATTTAATACCTATATCATAGGAAAGTCCCTCATGTTAAATATTCAAACTATTTAACACGGTACAGGAACAAAAGGTTTGTATCCTTTTGGAGTCAAAACTAGACAATTTCACTATTAGATCATAGTCATTGTTTTTGACTTACATCTTTTCTATTTGCGGTATTACCTTAAGAAATTATACTGAACCATTAGATTCTACTCTTTTGCCTTTAAACTGCTCCAGGAGAAACGGAAAAGTGTAGAGTTTTAGGTTGAACTCAATTATATTAAATCATTCTGGGTCCAATGTTAGCCCACATAAAGAAGCAGAGTCTGCTGTTTGCTTTTCTCCTCGTTGAAAGACAAGAACCTTGACATAAATCCAGTGCTACTCTTGCTAACATCTTTCTACTGGCCCTGGAGAATTTACTTACTTTGGCCAGCAGCTGTTCGATCTCCACTGACATGGTGTCAAACATTCTGTCCTGGGTAGAGTTGTTAAGTAGTGGGGTGGTATCTGACCTTGAGGAGTCAATCAAAGAAAGAAAAATAATTTGAAAAGCTATTTGCATGAATTACTTTTTAGAAAATGCAAAAAAAAAGTAAACATTGTACAGTTTATGTGTTGAAATAGTAAAAAAGATGACTGATTCGGGTTGTTTCACTTAATATTAGATACACTCCTAAACTTAAGTGGAGATTAGCACAAAAACTTAATATGAGAAGTTTAATGCTTGTTGATAAACGATTATCAACACCAGTCAAATAGCATACAAAGTAGGTTTGACATTACAGTGGGAAACTAACATTGTTATCTGCTTTACAACACTTAACTGTGATAGCAAACTTCCACCACTAGCTCCAAACCCTTTCCCCTTCATGATCTTTAAATTCCATAACTAAATGTTGGAATAATATTTGTGTGAAAGAATATTATATAAATCTTTTCCTTACTACATTAGAATATCTCAAACCCTGTATGACTGTGAACCTAAACAGACATTTGTCTTAAACTGTTGTGAACTCTACTGTGTGACAGAAGACTAACTCACGTGTCTGATCGACGTCCGTCCCTGGAGCTGCTGTAGCTGGTGCACAGTTTACTGAAGGAGACCAACTTCAGGTCAAGTTCATTCTCCAACTGTCGGGCCTGCTTTCGCAGGTCTGAAACACACACACACACACACACACACACACACACACACACACACACACACACACACACACACACACACACACACACACACACACACACACACACACACACACACACACACACACACACACACACACACACACACACACACACACACACACACACACAGACAAAAAAGTACACTCACTGGAGGAAAGTAACCATGTACATTTCTCAAATTATATTTTATGCAACTTAACACTTCATCTCTGCAACAATTCAGTTGAAAATGTTGCACAGTTGCAATCAGAAATATTCAACCCCCTTAAGATTTTAAGGATTTATCAGTTCAAGTTTTTTCAAAGAGCAAGATTCTGCTTCGGATTACTTCTTTATGAGTTGAGTGATACATAAAATCAACACAGAAAATGCATGACGTAGTATTTGTGTGTAACAGTATATTTTGTTAAGATAGCCATGGCACAATTATCCAACCCCTATATAATATTGTTGTTTTTAAAGCCGTCTGACGGTTGTTATGGCCTAAAGTGGAGTTGAAACATAATTAAGCCTTTGGGAACTCTATAATGATCCTTCATTTACCTCAGCTGTGATGCATATATAAACCCCACCCATGAAGGTATTCAAGGTGACTCCGGACTCCAAGACGCACTCCACTCTTGTCTACAAGGAACATCAAAAGTCGACTAGAATATGCCAGGAGGAATTTGGATAAGATGACTGAGTTTTGGGTGACAGTTCTATGGACTGATGAAACCAAACTGGAACTGTTTGGACATATGGACCAGCGGTATGTCTGGTGTGCGAAAGGCAAGGCTTATGAACAGAAGAATACCATCCCCACGGTCAAGCATGGAGGTGGGTCATTGATGACGTGGGACTGTTTTTCTGGATCATCATGGATTCCCAGAAATACCAGGCCATTTTAAAGAGGAATGTGATGCCTTCTGTTGACAAATTAAACCTTGGTGATCATTGGACTTTCCAGCAAGTCAATGATCCCAAGCACAACCTCCAAGTCAACCAAAGCTTGGTTGAGAAAAAGATCCTGGAACGTCCTGGAGTGGCCTTCTCAGTCACCAGATTTGAATCCAATTGAAAATCTTTGGTGGGATTTACAGAAGGCAGTTGCAGCACGGAAGCCATCAAACATCACTGAGCTAGAGACTTTTGCACGTGAAGATTGGGCAAAGATTCCGATCGAGAGGTGTAAGAAGCTTGTCAGCACTTACCGAAAATGTTACAATGTAAAGCCTTACATTTTTCATTTGAACTTCAAAGTTAAGTCAACTTCTGTTGTCAAAATAACTCATATGTATCAAGAAATATTTGTTTGTTGTTTAATTAGGTTGTCATTTATTGTCATTATCTTTCATCCACATCACTATAATGAGGTGAGGGGGTTGAATATTTCTGATTGCAACTGTACTTCTCTCCTCTACATGTATTTTGTCTCATCATCATTTAGGAAAAACTGTGTATTTTGCATGCATCATCATTTATAGAATTAAAATGTTGGGTATATGTAATTTACCACTGAAAATTTCAGGTACAACCACTTTTTGCAGACTCGTGAAACTTAAACTTGCTCTCAAAGACCAGAAGTTACCAAATCATGATTAATAAATTTTGCTCTCGGATATAACAAAATTAACTCAATCCTACTTTTTTCATTCCATTTCTGTTGTATTAATGGTGTATTTTATACTGTGTCTCCTTATGTTATTGGTTTTGCTTCTTTTACTTCTAGTTACTATATGTGTCCAGATTTGTTGTGTTTTGTTTGTTTTTCTAGCTGTTCTTCACTGGGTTACTGTAATAAGTTCCCCTGTGTCACATTAGAATTTTTATAGTGTGGTAGGATTCTTTCTACTTAAATAGAATGTGATTTTTCTTCTAAGACTGTGTACTAAAACAATATCAATAGTTATTGCAACATAATTGTCATCAATAGCAACATAACAAAGGTTTAACATATATATCGATATATAACTTGTGCATTGTGTTCGCACAGTGAGGAGATATAACACATAATAGATCTACCTAAAATTTGTCAAATGTTTTGCTGTCTAGAATTTGTCTTTCTCTTCTCAAAAATAAGAGTTTAAAACCACAACTTTCACTCAGAGAAAAAAAATCAACCTAGAGACGTTTATCGTGATACTTATCGATATTGATTTATGGTTTTTGGTCATATCGTCTAGTGTTAATTTCTTCCACCATAACGAACAGTCTCACTAACTTGAGGTAAAGCAAGGAGATAAACCAATTCACTTCTTTAACAAAACAGTAGAAAGCAGTTTCTGTTCATTAACATCTAATGATTTGAACAGTTGTAACGGTAACTCGAGATGTGCCGAGCTGGTTCACGGTGTAAAGTGGCCACACTGGTTAAACCAGTATGGTTACACGGCGATGAGTTAGCCACCGTTAGCTTCGCCGGCCGTTGTAGCGATGTACGTGTTTAAACCATTGGCGTATGGGAACAACATGGCGGCAGCTGCGCTCACCAACAGACTGTTTACAACATGAAATGTGTGCCGTGTGTTGTTGTAGAGAGTGTCGTGTTTAAAATGAGTCTAATGTCGCTCTCATACCTTCCCAGTAGTTGCTGCTTCCTAGTCCTGCCATCTTTGTTGTTCTGCGACGTCACCAACTTCCGGGATGTGTCACGTGTCAGTAGAAGACGTAATAAACAATAGTGCAAATTATTGTTTTTGTCGCCCTCGGCTGAGTCTTTCAGGTAGCACACCACTACCTGTACAACACACCTGTACCTTCAGCTGAGTCTGTCAGGTAGAACACCTTGAGACTATACTGTACATGCACCAATGCTAAAGATAGAAGAAAGTATTTTCTTGTTTTACAGAAAAGGCATGTGCACAGTGAAAGGCACATAAAGAGGGAAAAAACTGTAATAAAGACACAATAATTAGACAGTTGAGGTATAATCAGTACACAGTAGACACAACACTACACAATATTATCCTGTAGTAGTTATAAATTGCACTAGTGCAAAGATTCAATTCGAGAAACAAAAAAACAGCACAAAATACATGTAGTTTGTGCTTTGCAGCCTAAACGTTAGTTCTGCGGTGAGTGCAGGAGACTCACTTTAGCAGGAAAGTGTGTTCACCTGCCTCTCAGAGTGATAACTCAATTATTTCCTTGTTCTGTTACTACAAGGCCCAAAAACAACAGCCTGATGGAAGTGGTGCTGTAAATGAAGGAGCAAATTTAACATTTATGAGAAGTCTTAAGTTTTGTCACTATTGTTACTGAGTAATTGATTCTGGCCAACATTAGCATTACCATAGCTGAGGATACAGGATCAGTCATGACACTCTCAATAAAATATGTCATAATTGTATACTCTTTGTATATTCTTTGTATATATAAGTCTATATACACATATTTATACATGTGTACATGTTATTATTATTTTTATTTACTATTATATATACTGTTGCTGCCATTATTATTATTATTATTATTATTATTATTACTATATACTGCTATATTGGTATTATTATTATTACTATCATATATACATATATATTATGTTATATTACATACTATATATACTGTACTATTTTTATTTTTATACACTGTCTAACAATAACATTACCATCATATCATCAGTACTATTACCATCATCTTGCCACTGCACCTTATCTACCTATTTATCGTGTGTTTCTGTTTTTATTCTTTCTACCGCAATTATTTTTTATTTGATTCTATTGTATTGTATTTTATTGTATTCAAATATACCGGCTGCTATGACGACTTAATTTCCCTTCGGGGATGAATAAAGTAATCTATCTATCTATCTATCTATCTATCTAATGAAACAGTTTGACTCAAAAGAGGCCAGATTTTCACACGCTGCATCCAGATTTTTCCTGTTCACCTTTTATGACTGGTCGTGCTATTGAGCTTCTTTCTAAAATTAATCTACATGTAGTGTTTGATTACATTAGTCTTTGAACCACTGTATAAACTCACACAGTAAAGTGCAATGCTCTGTTTCTATCAGTAAAATTGGATAATCATTGCACTTTATTGAAAATCTCTCTGGTTGTTGACTTTTGGAAAAAAGTCCAAAAAGGAGAGTTCTGCCCTGCATAGTATAAACAGTGCCCCCTATGGGCCATTTTGGTGCCAACAAACCTCTGCAATGATCAGTAAAAGGTTCTTTTGTATTTTTAGTTCATACATGTATCCTTCAAAAGCCTTGCAGCACTTGCTGCAAAGTAAAAAAAAACTTGATATGCAAAAAGTTTCATTTGAGTTCAATAAACAATGCATGAACAAGATTCTTAGAGTAAAAACTGGATTCATTGGACAGATAACAGTCTAGTGATGTGGACACTTCAAAATACACTGTATCACCTCAAGAATATAACATCTGATCATCACATGAAAAGCACAATTGCTTATCTCAACATCGGCCAGCCTCTCTGTCTTCACGCGCATTACCAACACATGCAATCATTCAGAAAGTATTACACAGATAGAACTTTTCACTGTGGAAACAAACCTATTGGTACAAAGTAAGGTCTCTTCAACATATTTACTGGTACAAGAGTGTTGCGTCTGAACTTTCATTAATGATCTCTCGGCTGTGAAACTGTTAGTCACCCTGATGTTCCAAGGCCTGAAGGTTCTGAAAACAAGAAAAAGGGTAAAAGGCACATTTTTCTCCTTCTAAAATCAAGATTATCCTTTAAAAGTTTACAGTAAATCATTTAACTGGAAATTAACTCTTATGCGTCACAACTGAATTCTGTTCTGCTGGACAATTTGTTTCAAAAAGTAAATAAAAAAAAATGGCAGAAGCACAATATGAAGCAACACAAATACAACAGATGCATAGTGAAAGGTTTTATTTCATTGTGTAGATGAATCTTTGTGCATGTTAGCAGGTCACGATCACACAGAGGTACTTTATCAGATGTTTTGTTGCGTGTAGATTTATGGTTAACATGAATTGCACTTTTATTCCCCATCATTCATAATTGACAAACGATATTTACAGTTGATTCCAATTTATATAAAAATCCTCACACCAACTCTGCATGACCCTAACGCATGCTAAACATTCAAATTCATAAGCAGGCATTCACAAACATGGAGTAGGAAAAAAAAAAAAGAATGCAAAAAAATAGTCTTTCTACAAAGACACCAGGCTTCAAAATAACTGAGAGATGCATTCGTTAAAAGTAACTGGAAATCATGGCAAAGTCTTGTGTATTTATTGAAAGTACTGTGTTAGAGGACAGATGCCAGGACACGTTGTACATGGATTTCTAATATGAGGAAAACCAGTTTCTTCTGGTTTTTGGTTCTTCCCTTGATTTGCATGGTAGAATTCTATGATAGAACAGATATCTGAGCACAGGATTAACTTATCTCCCCTTGTCTTATTCTAATAAACCTCCAGTTTGCATGTTTGCACATAAACCCCGTTTCCCTGGATTTGTCCATACACCCTGCTCAACTTTTGAAGTCAAATAAGCTTCTTTATCATGAGACATGGCAAATTACTGCATTATTTCATACCAGACAACGCTGTTCTTTAAAATCCATGAAGGCAATCTGTTATCAACCTCTTTTTCACCATTCCTGACAACTGTCTGAAGAACTATGACTATTTCCAACAGTGGATATTAGACCTTAGATGTAGAAAGCTTTTTCCAGGTATTCAAATCACATCTTAGATAAATGGATTTTGATTTATAATTTGTATGTAATTTATAGATGTGGTAAAAATGTGCATTCCTGACTCAAAACAGGGTACAGACTCGATGCGACATGTGTCAAACTGTAATTTTGCAGACAGTTTGTGATTATCCTTCAACAAACCTGTTAAATAGAAAATAAATTATTTTCTACATTTTTTTTTTTTTTTCACGGCCAATGATATGGGACAATACTCAAGTTCAAATTAGTGCAACATGGCCTCCGTCACACAGAGGTTCCTGCACAAACTGAGGATGGTTCCTGTCAAAGAGGATGGTAACAGATTCTCCCTGAAGTTTGCATTAGGGTTTTGCCCACAACTTTGACTCGCTGTAAAATAAAATATAAAACTACCAATACCAGGTCAGGCAGCCAAGAGTCATCTGTGCAGAAACATTGCAACCTTAGACTTTCAATCATCATGTCTCTTCTCCTACCGCCTGATTATAGGATGGACTGAGAGTCATCTATTCACTACTTTCTATTAAATACTGCAGCCAGACCGGACTGTAAACATTACAGAAGCCAAGGCACAGTATTGGATTCAGTCTCCCAAAAGGCTTGGACACGTCAACCTTTCAACACCATCTAAAATAAGCAAACTTCCTAGCTCAAAAGTCATAGTGAAAGAAAAGCATAGTGATGACAGATATCAGTGAGGAGATTGCATGAGATTAAGTACTTTCATTCAGAGTTCATTTACACATCCACTAAACAAGAAAAAAAAATTTGATTTGGACTTTGCAGCTTGACTCCTCACCCGGGTGGGAAACGTAGCGATCTTCAAGAGCACTCTTGAATGGCTCGGAAAACAAATTAAATAAAAAAGCAGCGGGACTCAAAAACAAAAGGACGGATGAGAGCCACAGTGGAACAAACCTTTTTCTTCGCTCCTCTTTAACACCTTCTCTCTGTCCTCTTGTTGACCCAGTCAAACAGAGATCCATCACAAAAAAAGCAAGCCCTTCACTCCAGACATCAGCATGATGTTCTGTTAACTTTTAATTTGGTTGCACTGATAACTGTGTGACCAGAAGCTAGTGCGCAGAGCTTGTTGGTATAACAGAAGAAAAGTGTCTTTATCACTCATATCTCAAGTCATAAAGATGGACAAATATAGAGATGGATCAAAATAAAAAAAATACTGAGTCAACAGCAAAAACTGGCGCCATTGTTCTCAGATTTTGTTGGCGTACAGCGTCTCCTCGTCACTTTCGCTCTCGTCCTGAAACTCGTTGGCGAGCAGGGACTTCTTGGAGCCCATGGACGTGAGCCGGATCTCGTCGTCGTAGTCGTCTCTGTGCTGTCGCAAACGATGGAAGCCGTCCTTCTGACGGTTAGACTTGGCCGCACACACACACCAGATAATGCACGCCGTCACCACCAGTGCTGTCATGGAGGCCGCTGCACAGAGGGAGAAAAATACATGTAGCACTTTGTAGTTTGGCTTTTTTGAAGCAAATTGATTATTGCTGTTCTGGGTTTGTACCCTCATGGTTGAATGCACTTATTGTAAGTTGCTTTAGATAAAAGCATCAGCTAAATGTAATGTAATGTCTATATACACACACATAACTTTATAGCTGGGAGAACATTTACATTGTGAACATTTTAAATAGTAAATCATTTAATGAACAGCATTACGTTAAATTTTTAGATGATATGACACTAAACAAAAGAGTCAATGACAGATTCCATAAGAATGCTCACAGTCACACACTGAGAGTACAATTAGTGTTTCAGAAAGAGGAGACAGTTATTCAGTACCTATCATCTGTGTTCAAGATCACAGCACTAATTTACTAGATGGAGTCAAAAACCATTAGAGAACTGTTTAATTCATAGCCTCCTCACAAGCAAGAGCTACAAAGCATGGTACTGACAGGTACTTCAGTGCTGTTCATGCCACATTTTTCTGTTCCAGCCTTTGAGACATGCATTCTGTTTTACTGTGTCCAAACCCGACCCAAGACTGATGCAGTTAATGCGAGCTGCCGAGTTTGTGTTACCCTGTCCCTGCAACGCATGGTTATTATGAAAAGTGTTTAAAAAAAAAAAATGTCAATAAATAAATCTTCAAAACCATTGTGACCAATCCACACCCAAATTTCATTTCAATATTTTTTATCTGAACCGGGCCTGGCCCTTCTTCAGGTGCCGATGAGTCTACACTCTGATGCTTACCTGCACTGGCCACCACAAACTCTCTGGGCAGCCCAAAGATACTGTTGTCCATGTCAAACTCAATGATGATGGAGCTAGCAGCTTCATAGGACGATACCACCACCTGGAACACAGAGTAAACACTTCAGTAATCCTCTGAGCCTTCCTGACACATGGTTCACCAACGCTGGGATGATAATTATAGTAAAACACTCCGAACTCCAAACATTTTTCTGCTCTTATTTGAGGTGTGGTAGCTTTTGAACATAAACTGCAACCTGTTGCCTTCAAGATAAAACTAATTTATCTAAAGAATTGTGGTTGAACAAATATTTGACTTGAAAAGTACTTTCAAAGCATTTGAAATTCAAAACATCAAGATGAGTTTCTTTGTTTGATTGGCATTTCCTCTTATTTTAACCTTCTTACTAGCTTTTCACAAACTTGAGAGCCCTTAACCCGAGCACTCAAAACGCAACAACTAAAAGAAAATATCAGGCACTATCACATGTTCTCCTGCATCCAGGCTGTTTCTTCAAATGAAGGTGAAATGCACTCAGCTCAGTGCTGAAGCTTCACACTGAAGTGAGGCTGGTAATGACTTCATTAACACGTCTCGTCTGCAGGTGAGACTGCTTAGTATCATCTAGTGCAGGTTGTCTCGTATGAGGAAAATAGGATTTAAACACTGGCTCCTAAAAATTTGGATGTGATTTACAAGAATAACTATTTAAATGCAGTTTAAAATATGGGGAAAGTAAATGCTAAACTCAGGAGAGAAGGATTTCCAACCATGTGGTTTCAGACCTGATTCAGTAATGTGATCTGAACACACACCCAAAGAGTAAGTGCACCTTCAGATCCTCATTCCTTTCACTTTTTTCATTATTCGAATGGTTTGTTGGTTGTTGTGTTTTGCCACAAAAGAGTCACAAAAGAACCAGAAGAATCCACTAAGACTAATATGCCTTTAATTTGCAGAGGTGTGAGATGCGTCCTTATGGCCTCAGACGAAGTATTCGATGTCCTAAGAAATATGGGGATGCTATTAAGGAGAGGACATCTGTGTTGGTGCCAAGTCATGATCTGGACTTTGTGCATGAGCAGACTGAACCGCAGCCTCAGAAACCCCTGGACGACAGGTATATAAGGAACGCTGCTGTTATTCCAGATCTCAAACTGCCCCCTGATGAAGGAGCCCTCTCCCCTGAAGAGAGGCCCCCTACAAGTGTTTCATCCACTCTCCCGGGCTCTGCGATGATCCACGGCTTCACGGTACCGGAGTACCAGCAGACATACCGCTCAGTGGTGGATCCCCTTCTCTTCAGTCCCTGCGGGAAGCTCTCAGCCTACAGTCTGGAACTGGGGCGTAATATTAAGGAGCAGCTGTTCAAGGAGCTGGCCTACCCAACGCTTCAGATTTCAGAACAGCCAAATGGAAGGGTGGAGGTGATGGAGAGGTTTTGTGTGCTTCGTCCTGCACCTTTCATAGACATTGACAGTTAAGGAGTAAAAGAGTAATATTCTTCCACAGACTATCTATGACAGAGGCTAGTTTTCTTTCGAGTCTCTTGAATCTTTGTTTTGTTGATCGTCCTTTTTTGGTTTCACTTGTAATGTAATATGGAGGACAGATTCACATTTCAAATGTTTTTTTGAACAATTATGTTAAAGAAAAAGTTCTGAAAGTTACGTTATTTTCCTCCGAATTGTTCAACACAGTCAAATTATGCTAAAGCTCTGAAATCAAAATCTGTGAATGCTGGACTGTTAAATCGGGTTTGCACCTATTGAGTCGACTGAACTCAATGCAACAAATTATTTGTTTGCAAGCATCAACATCTGACATGGCAGCGTTCAAAGTTAATGTTGTTACATAATGGGCAGAGCCGATTCCTATACTTTCCATCAGCTATCCGTCAATCATAGCCAGACTAATTCATAGCATAATGTAACTAGTTATATAAACCAGTTGATGTTCTTGAGCATGTGGGGGCACGTGTATATCTGAGGCACAAATACAAAACTGAATTTGTTTGTGTTATTGAAACATATCTGATGTAAACAAATCATCAGGGAACAGTTACTGTTGTTTCGTGTTATTTTACTTTGGTTTGTAAAACCTTTTAAACCTGTTTATCAATGACCTACAGGTTCCAGGCTTGTGTTTCTATTGTGTAGTTGGTGGAAACCTTTGTTTACACTTGGTTCATAGATTGTAAATAAATAAAACACTGCCTCTTTAACAATTGCATCAGGTTGCACCATGAGACATATCTTGTGTTTTCTGTTATTTTTCTTACTTATGTACTTCATTACAGTGATGCCTTACAACTATGGTAATGAATATGCATGTGTCAAAAGGGAAATGGATTTTTATCTACACGATTTCATGGCTACTTAAATAAGTGTAAATTAATGCCTGCTGCACACTAGAGGACTATCAGCCCGATTTTGGGTCTGCTTTAGTCCTCCTGAAGATCAATCAAATTATATTTGTATAGCCCATATTCACAAATCACAATTTGTCTCATAGGGCTTTAACACGGTTTGACATCCCCTGCCCTAAACCCTCAACAAAAGTAAGGACAAATAGAAGAAATCCTATTAACAGGGGAAAAAGAACATAGAAACCTCAGAGAGAGCCACATGTGAGGGATCCCTCTCCCAGGATGGACAGAAGTGCAATAGATGCCACGTGTAATGGAGAACATCAGATAAAGTATGAGTATTTACAGCATTGATTTGAAGAAACGGTTTGTAGCATAATGGAAGGTAAACGAATTGATGAATTATTGTCAGTAATGGTAGAGTATCTGAGTAGACATATTGTATATCCAAATGGCCGGGGCATTGCCGATTTGAGTCTGATCCGAACAGATTATCTGCCCAAATAAAGTGTTGGGTTCAAAGACATAATTTGAATGTCTACGACTGAATCAGAGCCTCCCAGATATCGTAAATATCAAATCATAACATATATATATATATATATATATATATATATTGTTTGATATATATGATTAAAAATAGAAGACACTCATGTTTTATCCCATCATGCTCATCTTCCTGAGGAATATAACATTCCTGGCCCACATACTGCATGACTTGTGTCTAACTGTGTACCTCTTGATGTTGTTGTTGGTAGCCATCAGCAACAGCTTCAATGTTGTGGTTGCCGGGAGCCAGCAGTGCATGGAAGTAGCCGCCCTCTGTAGTAAACACTCTTACACCTCCGTTCAGTACAATGATTGCACCAACAATGGGCTTCCCGCTCTTGTCCCTCACCACTCCACGCACACCTTTATGGACCTGGAGGAGGTAGAAATGGAGGGAAAATTACAAAGCAGTTGATGAGAAAATGATACAGTAAACAGGTCATCAAAAAGCTTAAATACTTGATGTGAGGTCTTTACCGTAAATAATAATTATGTCTTAAAATGAGCACTAACTAATTTCATGTTTCCACATTTAAAAAACTTCGTCAATGTCACAGAGATCCATTTTATTTTTTTCTTGGGGTGCTGAAAACTTGCTTCATACCTCCACCAACATGCTGAGGAGAGCCTTCTTGTTCTCGGCCCAGAGTGTGGCCAGCTGCTCAACAGGAGGGAACAAACAGCAGCCAGTATACACTGTGATTTCTGGACAGTGGCCAAAGTCCATACTGAAATCCTGAGAGGACACATAGACACAAGATGACACATGAGACAGTGCTGGAGCAGAGGCCTGCTTCTGACTCTGTTTTACTTCTCATTTAAATCTGACAGACCTCTCTAAACTGATCTCAACACTGGTCAAATGCACTGAAAAACATACTGTGCTTTTTCATTTCAGATTATATCTTCATAAAACCCACATGTTGTGCAGTGAACACAGGAACAACTCTGACTCACCTTCATGCTCCCCATGTGACTTTGTCTCTCTGCTGCCCTCATGACTCCGTCGGGGATGTTGCCTACTGCGTGACAGGAAAATTCCATTAGCCACCATTGTCTAATTAGTGACTAAAATGACAATATCTTTTTTTATCATGTCTGAAGTACATACTCTGCCCATTATTTGAACATCCGGTGTCTCCGAGGTGCATCTTGGGATGGTTGTTGGCATAAACATTTGCCAAGTACTTCAATGTGCCCTCGTTTTCAACTGGAAAGATTTAAAAGTTAATTAAATGAAAGAATACAAAAAATGTGTCTAGTGTGAAATATATATTTTTTAACTAATCTATTTCAGAGTGAAAATAGTTTGTCCTACTATGCAAGTTATGAAAATGAAAAGCCTGTCAAGTCTGCGAGGATAAGTAAATTAGTGCTGTAGATGGATTTCTCAACATTTTATGTAATATAATCAAAACAAAGTCTAAAGCCCCACTAGCAAAATCTAGATGTTGTGTGTAGTGTTGGACACAACAAAAGTGAAGGGAGCCTTATAAATAAAAGTGCAAAATATACAATATTTGTCCTGAGGGTGGCGCCAGATTTGTGTGCTTCAACTGATGACTTGGGGTTTATCATTTTGGAAGCACAACATAGCAGGTTCTAGATAAAATACGCATGCGAGTATAGTTGCTATTCTGGCTCAAAAGTAGCACTAAGAAGATTCATGGAGAGCCCAATTTGAGAGGGTTCATCTTTTTGAGAGCATAATCATTTTCAGTAAATGTCATAGAAATACACTGGATGGTGTATAGACATACTAAATATTAAAGCAATCTGGCCACAAATTATCAAAATTATTTGTCTGGGACTCACCGTCCTTTGCCACTGCCATTATAACAAGACAGATTATTTACAAACTCTGAAAAGTAAGAAGCAGTTATCTGCATAGCATACCAGACTGGACGGGTTTGTCATAAGGGTAGGTAGCAACAAGGGCGCCTCCATCGAGAGCTACAGAGAGTGTGTAACTCCTTTCTAGAATCAAGTCCATCATCGCTCTGGTCTCTGGCTGAGCCTCCACCACACGCTGTGATGCATTGCCTTATAGAGAAAAGACACGGTGGACAGGAAACAGTTGTTAGAGCAGGTTTTGCTTTCCATGGCAAATGCGCATACAACCAATGACATCTTCTTCTTCAGTCTCTCTGTTGCACAAATACACAAATCAATAGAACTGACCAAAGAAATCTGTGTCCAGATCTTTTCCTTGAGCATTGGTCAAACCCTGAGTGGAGGTGCACTGTTTCTCAACAGACTGTTCTCGTCCATCTGGGTTGATCGAAGGCACGATGACGATCCGGGTTTCGTTGATCAACTAGGGAAAGAAAAAGGAGAACGAGCATTTGCAGATAGAGTATTATTCAAACAAAATTAACTCTAATAGACCAAACTGAAACTGGCTTTAAAAAAGCTTGCGTGAACAAAGAATCTTATGCATTTCTATTAACAATTGACATTTCTTAAAACACAGTTGATATGTATACAGTGTAATTTAACAGTTCAAGATGTCAAACACTTTCTGAGGGGCTCTGAGACTCACCTTAGTGATGGCTGGGTTCTTGCCATAGTTGATGCACAGGAAGAAAGCAAACTCCAGCAGCAGCTCGGAGCCCACAGGGGCATTGCCATGGATCCCTGCTACAAAGCGAATCTTGGGCTCAGATGGTTCAGCTTCCTCTGGTTTGTTGGAGATTTCCAGAGCCCAAATGGTTCGAAACTCTACACTTTGGCCCAAACTAGACACAGAGAAGAAACAAAAATATAGGTCAGTATCATAAGATTGGTTCAAGACAAAGCAGAGGTACAAACAATAATGTGCTCTCAAGGGTAAATGATGTGCGTTGGCGACGCCGGCATACCTGCGTAAGGATGTAATTTTTGGAAAGTTGAGTGTGAGGCCCCTCATGAACCCGGACAATTCTTTATAACGTTGGTAGCGGAAGCTGCTCTCTGTGGCTGTGCTCTTGACCAACTGATCCAAACCCTGGCCAAGAGAGAGCTCTTTGACTAAGCTCTGCAACGCCTTCTCAGACGGGTTCTGTGTGGGTTCGGGTCCGTTTTGAGACTGGCCGTTAGAGTCTGAGTGCAAACGTGTCAGTCTGAAGTCCACCACCTCCACTCTATCCTTTGTGACTGTGGCGTAGATTCTTAGAGGTATGTACCTGGACCCAGAGAAAGATATTTAATGTTAATAAATCTTGTCTTTTGTTAATGACATTAATGAATTTGTTTCTACTTCTTCTTCCTGATATTCCAATCTTACCCGTGAGCAGTGGCTGTGATTGAGTAAGTTTTGGGGACTAGAAGTCTCCAGTAGTCTCCTGTAAGAGCCGTGGTGATGTTATGGTCTATCTCTGCCACAGTGATGGTAGCATTAGGTATTCCTGTACCATCCCTACTGTCAGACACTGTGCCCTTTACTCCAGTGTGGACCTAAAGAGACACACAACCACATAAATACATGCAAAACTGAGTTAAAGTGAGAGGGAAGCTTGGGGCAGTTTTGAGATTTATGTATATTACCTGGTGTATAAACTGAAGTAAGGCTCTTCGGTTTTGTTCCCAGTATTTAGGCAGCTCCTTGGCCAAAGGGTATTTCACACAACCCAACTCAATGGTCACCTCAAAACAGTTGGTGTTTAAATAGTTCCAGTCCTGCATCCCACCTGGGGAAAAAAAGTTCCATTTAAGTCCATCTCAAGTTGTAAAGGATTCGTGTAAAGCCACAGTGTGTAGCAGGATTGTTGTTAGAATCTGATTATAGCATCTACAATGTCATGTGTTTGTCTCCAAATTAATTAAGACAGCCCCAGTGGAAATTGATGCATGCGTTGTTTTCAGATATAATTAACTGCAAGGATGAACCAGATTTACTTTTGTAGTACTCAAGCTGGACTGAAAACACAATTTGTAGACAGAGCAAATGACTAAACTTTTATATATAACACATAATGATATTTGAAGTTTGAAATTGCCAGGTTGAAAGTGGCAATTAACAGGTGAAAGAAAAACTTACCATGAAGATTGTACCAGTTTGCACCGTTGGTGATTCCGTTCTCAAAATATTCATCAGGGTACAGTTCCTCGCAAGGGTGTCCATTGTGCATCAGAGGATTCTCCTGTGCACACAAAAACACACAACGTGAGAACTCAACAACGAGACCTGTTCTGGTCAAGTGTTTAAACATTGTGTGTCCCCACATTTCATAAAAAAAAAAAACAGGGCTTCTATTAGTGCACTCATCTCCACAGTTTGCTTTCAACTACAACATGAAACCATGAACGGACATTATCCCAGCATGAAACTGATCTGACAGTAGCAGTGTCCAGTTACCTGTGAGTACGCGCTGGATACCAGCTGAAAGACCTTGTCATCAGGGGACTGGCTGTACTGAATTAACCCGTCTTTGTCATCATCATAGGGGTAGTTCACCACCAAGGAACCTGAATTACACAACACAAAAATGAGATGACAAAAACAAAACATCTGAAAGACTACAATCACTAAAAGACCAAAATAACAACGTGCCTCCATGGAGGTTGGCTGACAGGACAAAGGAGATGCTCTTCAGCCAGTTCATCACAGCTATAGTCTCTGGCTGTCTGGTTCCTGTGGTGGATGTGAACTGATCGGGGAAGTTGCGGTTCAAGTCAACATTGTTGCTGTTGTTGCGCCCTTTGTAGCCCTTCACATCACCTGAGAGGAAAATAAGAAATAATAGAGAGTTATCTGCATCTGTAACCACAGCTTGTTCCTGCTTGAAGATTTAATTTCCACCTCTGCCTCTGCACTACCTGTTTCTTTGTTTGAGCGGCAGCTAACAACTTTGTGAAACTTCCCTATACTTATGCTTGATGGTGATGATACACTGACACAACACAAATTCATGAATAATTGTGATGGTCTCTTAAATGTTAAACATCATATGAACAAAGAAAATACTACCCATTTCTTTGTGATCACTCAAGTCTGTATGTGAATGAGGTCCGGCCATTTTGCAAACATACACTGAAGTAATTAGTCCTGTAATGTTACCTTTGCTCTATATATCAACTGCTTGACTTGTACAGTAAAATATTTTCCATAACGTTGTAAGTCTTAATTTCACACTGGGCTGATAGTATAAATGTATTGTTGCCTAAGTAAACACTTCTTATTGTGTGTCCTTTTCTCTTACCTTCATTGGCTGCCTCATACCCATCAGGGTTCATAGACGGCATGATGTGAATGCGGGTGTTGTTGACCAAAAGAGTGACCTCCGGGTCGGTGCCATAGTTACGGCACAAATACTCAATGAGGTTGAGCATCAATTCTCGGCCCACCACTTCATTACCATGCATGTTGGCCACATACTTAAATTCTGGCTCACCTGACATGGAGACAAAGAAAGAGAAGCAAAATAATAATCCATACTAACACACAACATTAACAGGAAGTTCTTCATTGTGTGTAAACAAAAATAAGTCATCATTATTGTAGTGCAAATATTTACATGTGTTACATATACAGGTAGACATTTTAACGGTCTATTTTGCTGTGAACCGCATGCAAAGAACATTGTTGAGACCCCGACTCTCTAGAGCAGCGTGGCAGGTGCATTTCACGCAGGCAGTGTTCCCGCACTAACCTGATAACATGGACACCGACAAGAAACCTAAGACATTTTGCGACGCACACACACCGCTCACATATCCTGTGTGGCCCGGTTGTAACACATACCGTGCTCGTGAACAGTGGGGTTGTCTGAGATGACCATCACGTAGAGCTCTCTGTTTTCCACAGAGCGGCCAATTGAGTAAAGATGAACAATAGAGGGGAACTCGCTGCTGTACTTGCGTAAGAAGAGCCCCATGTCTGCATAGTTGTGGTGACGGAATTCCTGCGGCTGGATGGGTATATTTTCAGGTGGGAGCATTGAAGGGTTGATCCCGTCTCCGCTAGACACAGCTACAGTGGAGTTAGAAACATCTGTAGTAGTGGTGGAGATGTTTGGATCACGGCTGGATGGGACAGAGGACGTAGGCACAGTGCTGCTGCCTGCAGCCTCACTGATGACAGGTGCCAAGGTAAAGTTAAGTTCTGTGGCTTTGTCCTCTACGACCTGGACACTGTGGACAGTCATTGGTGTATACCTGTGTACAGGAAAAAACAAACATGCATGAGGACTTAAGGTCCACCTTAAAATCACCAGTAAGCAACACAATTAGATAGAGCCATGGGCCTCCTCTGGAGAAAATTAGGAAGATCTGCGGAGTTCAGTACATGTTTGAAAGCAGTACTGTTTGCATTTAAAAAAAAAAAAAAAAATTAAGCTCTCTACCAGGAAGTTCTTCACCAGTGAACCTCAATGACAAAGACTTACTCTCCTGCTAAAGAGGAAGACATGTGTATTATGCGTTTCTGGCTGAGACTGAGCTTCATTGTTAGATATTCACAGAGAGCTCGGTTACACAATTTGCTTTGCTCATTGTGATCTGGCAAAAATTAACAGGAAAAAAGCTGCAGTGAACGCACTGCTTGATAACTGTCATCACTAATTGTGATAAAATGTGAAACCAGGCTAGTGTTGTTTTGCAATGCATGAATTCTGTTTTTGAAAAGCCGCTATGCAAGTTGAAGTTCAATGTTATTTCTCACCCTGGAGCCAGAGCAGTTATGTTGTATGTTCCTGGGAGCAGGAGGCGGTAGTACTCCCCGTAGTTTCCTGTGGTCAGATTGTGCTGAATGCCTGCCACCATAATGCTGACGTTGGAGAGGGAAACACCAGTGACGGCTTCTTTCACATATCCACGAGCACCTATATGTACCTGGAAGACAGTGTCATTGTTAATACCAAGGAAATCTTGCTGGACATGAAAAACTGTAGGACAAAGGGATCATGCAGGGTTTGATTGTAGCACTATCCTTCAAAAAACAGTACTAAAACAGTTTACTTATGGGCTCTACCTTTTCCATGTAGGCTAGTAGGGATTCCCTATTCAGATCCCATTCCTTATGGAGCTCAGTTGCAGGAGGATATTTGCAGCAGCTCAGCTCAATGGTGATCTCCAGACAGTTCCCATGGAGGTAGTTGTAGTCCTGCATCCCTCCTGGTAACAGGCCAGAAATATTACAGACCAAACATGTTGGTTCAACACATTCAATTATATATGATATAAAAGACAAAGATATGTCTAAATCTACAGGGATTTAACTGATGTGTTCAACACCACAAAACATCACTCATAGAATAAATTCTGAAACCTGCCCTGCTTCCATAATGTTACACCCAGTGGTGACCTGCCACCACTTTGTCTCCTTAATTCCTCAATTTAAAGATAGTGTTTAAGGTGGCAAAAAGCCATGACATCTGCAGTTACAAGCTGACCCAATGTTCCACGAAGGTAAACAGAGTGAAACACAGGAGGGTAGGCTGTTCAGCGGGCCGTCCCTCTGGAGCGACAGCTGGCATCCAGAGGCTCCCTGTCTGGAGGGTTGCCATGACTCCCTGCTGGGTGGCCACAGGAACCCAATAAACAAGCCACTATTTGCCACTTTGCAACACTCAATGTATAAGAACATGCTCACTCACCAAACACTGACAAATAACCAGCCTCAAAGAGAAAGATGTCATCACACCATGATTATAGTGCAAAAATAATTATTAGCATACAAAGGTTTGTGATCTGTGAAGCACCACAAAGCACATTCTTTGGCCTACACACCAATTCTTCCTATGTTTACTATAAATGTATTTAAGATGTTTTAATGAAATAAAATAAGACATAATATCCAGTGTCCCAAGGCTTTACCATAATTTAGTAACTTGAGTTTGACCAATATGGATTTTTGGGCGCCGATGCTGATACCGATATTACGGAGTAAAACAATTCTGATACAGATTATAAATAGATATATATTATCTGTGTGATATATAATCTTGGTCTACGAAATTGAATCTGAGCATAAAGCTAATATTTGCAGTATTTTAAATCATTTTAACTCAATTACTAGAACAAGCGAATTGAAACATGCCAATTTGGATATGTTCACACTCAAAGCCTGCAGCAAGTTTATTGAGAAAACTAACACAGACAGGTTATTCGACCCTACTGTTTTAGATGATATGCTATGATGGTTGTCGGGCTTGTGTTGTTTAATCTGGACTTTTGGGTCATCTGCTGCAAAATGCAGTAAAGATTAATTATTTGATGTGGTGTTATAGTTAGGTGTTATAGTACTATAGTTTGGGGCCAATTCCAAAATGAGGTATGATTAAATGAGTAAGATCTAATAATCTTCTTTAGGTTGGATGAGTTCTACATTGGATTTTCACAGGAAGTCTGTCCCTCCAGCCTCAAACATTTATGGGTGCTATGGAAACATAAGCAAACAGGGTCTAAAAAGAATCACCTGCTAAAGATGCGCAAATACAACTAGCACGACATTGAGCTGTGGAAAATCTTACACCTATTAGCAATAACATGACAAAACAAAGCCCTCTCCTCCATTCATTAATAGCACTTTGTCTTTGACGTAAATCTCTTAAGTACATGTTGATAGAGTTCGACAAATAAGGCCCCAACCTTAAATATCCTGTCCACGTACCAGATCCATTGACACACCCTAAAAGTTGCAGGAAACCACTGAGCACACAATAGAGCCAAAGTCAGCGCTTGCAGCTTAACTCTCTGAAGGGCACTGAGCTGTGCAACAAGAAACTACATCCTATTTTTAGTCAAATGTTTAAAAGGGGGATCCAGGAGGAAAAACTATGGAGAAAGTACTACATTGCATGTCTGTCGGCAGCTTGAGAATGAGATCTGAGCAAGTTCAGTCACCTCCAGGACACTCACAGCAACTGTAGTTTCATACAGTAAAATAAAAGTCTTGATCTCGATCATTCAAAAGTCTGAAGGCAGTTACGTGTAGATTTCCACATATACCATATAAGAACTATAGGGGCACTCAGAGAGCACATACCTCCACCAAGGCCCAACAGTCCCCTCATGAAACCACATTTCAATTCACTACATGTGGATATTCATTTGTATCTGCTTCAAACATGCACACAATTATAGATATCAGCCTCCTAAGCATGCCAGATTTTTTTCCATCAAGACCCATGCATTATTCTTGAAGAAATCAGCAAAAAAGACCCTATCTCGCAATGGCAAAGAAAGTGAAAACATTTTCTGGATCCGCACCAAAGTTCTTTCTTGACCCAAACCACTTTCTTCCACCAAGTTTCCTGCTAACTATCAGACAAACAAACAAAATGAAAACATAACCTTCTTAGTTGGCAGAAGTAATAATCAAAGCCTACAGTTCTGAACAAATGACACAACTGTGAATCGTTAAAAAGAAAGTACACAAAACCAGATTATGAGTCTAGATTAACAGGTTTTGATGCATCATTATTTCAAAGCCCTCCCTGACTAGCACACAACACAACCTCCTGTTCTTGACTTCTGGTCCTGGCTCTTTGCCCTGACAGCTCATTATGTTACACTATGTCCTGACCGTTTCATCTGCCACCAGTCCAGTTTTAGCACTGACATTTCATCCACTGAGACGTGTCAGACAGATACAAGCATTGTCTATTCAACTAATTTACACTTCTTGTCTGTCTTCTTCAGGAGATAAGGATCTTCCTGCTGCTGCTGCTGAGAGCTTTAATAACTGTATCCTGTAACAGCCTGAATTTTGTATGAAGACTAACAAACCATAAAAAGAAAACAGGTTATCTCCAAACTGTAACAACCATTCTCTACTCGCTTTGCCTCTAGTTTCTGATGACAGTAAAAGCCAAGATTTACACAGAAAAGTAAAAGAAAACTCTTGCTGTCATCGATGAGTTTGTTCAGGGGTTTGGTAATGATTTACTGCCCCATTCCCTCAAGGTGGTAAACACACAGTGTGACATGTAATGACATAATATCAAATCTGAAGTGACCTGCAACAGGAACTAGTTTTAGTTTTTTAGGACTCCTGAAATTTAGTGTCCGTTTTTGGGGGGTGTTGATGTAGGTAAACAGAAAGTTAAATTAGAAGAGGTCTTACAGCCTGTTGGTTACCCGCAGTTGACTAGATGGTCATAATATTGGCACTTTATAGCACAAAGTCAGAGTTACAGTGCACTCATAAAAACCAGGGCTCACGTAAACATTGACCTGATATGACAATCAAGTTTTGAGATGGGAATTTGAAATTAATTAATCTGACTGGAGGCAAATGCATGTTAATCTGTGGGAAATCAGAGATTCGAGTACGCACTACAGTCACCTGAAACTGTACACAACAAAGCACGACTCAAAAGCAGTACAGTAACCTAAATCTGCAGACATTACATCACCAGCCCCACACACAGACTGTGTGTTTCTGCCTGAGGGATACAAATAAACCCTGTTCCTGAAGCTGTGTAGAAGTGTAGAAGTCAGGGAAACAACACAAGATGCATTTACTTCAGCTGCTAAAAGACACCGACTACATTTACAGAAGTGTTCTGACTCCCGAGTAATTAGGAATAAGAGATTATGTCAATTATGACGTTAACATGAGTCACTAATAGAATATTCCATTCATAATTATGTTTACAAGTTACAGAGCACAGTCTGATTAAGACTCATGTCAACATTAGGTCCAACAACTTGCTGACACTCAAATCCAGGGCATGTGTCACCGAGCAGTTGGCAACTGTCGTATGATGATGTTGCAGAGTGCTGTAAGAAATCCAATAGGGTGTTAAAATGCAATTAAGATGAATACATGTCTATCTAATATGACTACGGTCAGAATATTCCACATATTTTATTTCAAATACTGCTGATTCGAAGTATGACCTCAGAAGTCATCAGAAAATGTTTACATGGTCGTGGCTTATTCAGACTATGACTAATTTGGTTAATATCGGAATATTTGTGACTAAGTAAATGTGTGTGATTCAGAAATCATGGAGACATACATACATACACACACACATATATATATATATATATATATATATATATAATCTTAATTTGTCTAAAACAAGTTCTAAAATGCAGCTATGTGAAGTGTAACAGTACTCACATGAACTTTGCTTTG
This sequence comes from Verasper variegatus, assembly GCA_026259375.1. Lineage (NCBI taxonomy): Eukaryota > Metazoa > Chordata > Actinopteri > Pleuronectiformes > Pleuronectidae > Verasper > Verasper variegatus. Next base: position 9,159,369 of record CM048047.1, on the reverse strand, counting down.
TCTTAATAGAGCTACATGAGACTTGTGCCTCAGAGCATATTTGGTAACCAAACTTGCTCAAGCTGTTTTCTGGAAATGCACGACTCTGCCCAGAAATGTGAAATCAGATTTTTGGTGGAAGAAAACCCAATGCTGGCTACAAGATAATTTTGTGCTACAGCATGTGTAAAGGATATTTTAATAATTCTGTTCTTGAGCCCCCTCAAACAAGCTGTAGCTTGTGCATACAACTTGTCCAAACCTTTAAAAGCTGCAGACACTTCTACAAGGACAAATTCTTGGCTTTAAGATGAGAAGAAAAAGAACACAAGTTAGAGTGAGAGGAGTTTGACTTGACTGCTGCTCATATAAAACTAATTAAGAGTGTTCCTGGACAAACAACAGGATTTCACTTGATTCAACCGCAATAATTTATTTTCTTTTTATCACTAAACTATGTGCATTAAAACAATGGATCATCATCTTACCAGGTACATCGTACCACTGAGCCCCATTGGTGATGCCATCTTGAAAAGTTTCCTCCATGGCATCAGGACAGTTTGGCAAACCAGTCTTCATCACAGGGTGGTTCTGGGAATATGTCATAGCCAAGTAACGAAACAGGTTGTCCTCCTCTGACCTGCTGTAGTGGCCCTGTAGCTGATGGACGGCTGAGTCGTCAAAAGGGTAACTGGCGACCACGGTGCCACCATGCAGGTTCGCTGACAGCACAAATCTACAGAAACAAATTGCAGGTTTAGCTTAGTCTTAAAAGACCAGTTTACGCATTTTCAAGTCTGTGTAAGAAGAACAATGTTCATGTTTCTGTATATTCATAAAAAATAAAAATAAATGTCCCAGTGATTGTTCCTCCATCCACATTAGATGTGCTGTCAAGAGGGAATTAGGTACAACAGAATTTGGGAGACACCTGGTTGATTTGGCCAATTCTGACTGGTGAATTCTCAAATTTGATTTAGCTGAAATTTCACATGTAACAAGGACTGAACCTCAGCTGACATGTTGGGATGCATTGTACTGGAATAAACTTTGCCCTTTAAAATGTCATGAGGAGAGAAATGTGCTCCGGGCTATTACAGAAATCAACATTGTAATGTAGTGTGAAGTTTCAAAGAGGAGGATTCCGCTTTGTGCAGAGCATGCAGCCAACGGCCCTGCTTTATCTAAATTAATTGTGGTGTACATGGCAGGGTTTAAGTCTAGTCTTGTTACATATCATACTATTATGGTGTCCTGGGATGGCTGACTTTGGTATGAGTTCCAGTATTAATAATAACAACAGCTTAAATTGAAATGGTGCCTTTCAAGAGACCCGATGACGCATTACATGTGTCAGTAGGGACAAAAGAGAAAAGAAAAGAAAGTAATTTGCACAAAACAGGACAGAAATAAACAGCACTAATGGAGCGTTAACTGAGCACAAAGGCCTTAGTGAACAGGTGGTGGTGTTGATGTTTTTTTGAAGTTGTCCAGAGAGGCAGCATAGTGGATTTCAGTGGGGAGAGACTATTGCCCCCTGAGGTGCTACTAAAGAAGGAAATGAGGGGGAACTGAGTTACGCATTGACAACAATGTTTGTCACTCTCCAAACTAGGACAGCGGGTAACTGTTCTTAAGAAGGAAGTTGTGATTTTGCCCCTGTCCATGTGTTGGTGGATGGTTGGTTGGTTGGTTTGTTATCTTTTTTGTTGGTTTGCTTATTTTTTAACTTAAAACAACAACTTGAAACATACATCATCATTATCGATATGGACTCATGTGAACATTTTAATGATATAATTTCTGTCCATATCCTCCAGCCCTAATACATACTAGTTGTTTAATCTGTACTTCCAGCTGAAGCACAGTCACAGAGCGGTCATTGTTCCTGAGATTACTGAGTCACCTGCTGCTGCCGCGGAGGTATGGATGGAAAACAAATAAGCAGATCATTGAGAGAAAAGTTTGTACCAAGTTTGTCATTCTTCAAATCCGACCAAAATGTGCCCGAGGGAAACTCTTTAAAGAGCCTAAACTCACTTTTTCTCCTGGATCCACCTGATCATAGCCATGACCTCGGGCATTTCCTCTGGAGAGACGCTGGACCCGCCGAACTGGTCAGGAAAGCTTCTGTTCAGGTCAATGTTTTTGGCGTTACTTCTGCCGACGTTCACTCCAATGCATTCTCCCTCTCTGGACTTCTCGAAGCCGTCCGGGTTCATACTGGGCATGATGTAAATATCCGTTGTGTTTACGAGCTCCGTGATGCGCGGCTCCTCTCCGTATTTAAGCAGCAGGTGCTCCGCTAGGTAGACCAGCACCTGCCGGGACACGGTCTCGTCTCCGTGCATGTTGCCCACGTACTTAAATTTAGGTTTCCCCGGCGAGTCCGCGTCGGGCTCCGTGGTGATGCGCATCACCCACAGCTGCCTGCCCTCCACGGACTGACCCACGCTCGACAGGTTGGCTATGTGCGGGTATTTCTGGGCTAAAGACCGCAGAAGTCCCGTCAGGCTCGCGTAATCGTAGTATCTGTCGTAAGTTTCGATCGGGTCCTCGGCGGCGGGGCTGCTGAGGCGTCGTGTCCGGTGTCGGCTGGCGTCACCGGGGCAGACAAGGAGCAGAGCGAGGAGACAGGCGGAAAGTGACGCTGGTAGTTGGAGCACGGTGGAGAGACGCTTACACGTGTCGGCCATGTTGACGTTTCTTCTTCTCCTACACCATCCGGACCGTGGAAGCAGAGGACAACCCGCAGGCTGGTGTATTTTCAGTTGTTCTCAGCAGCTGTGACGGTCCGCCTGGCCTCTGCCTTGTTTCCATCTACTTCCGCTAACCGCACCGGGGCGGGGATTAACGCGATGACGTCGAAGTTTAAGGTGGAGCGGTGGAGTTAGTCAAAAACACCCCTGAAAATCCATTTCCTGTTTGTTTGTTTTTTTTATCCAAATAAAAACAATCGAAGAGGTGTCTGGTTCCACTCGATTGTAACTGGAGTAGTTCAACTGTCAAGTACACCCAGATCCTCAGAGGCCCTATAGCGCCCCAGTTTGCTCCATTTTATTTTTGGTCCATATTTACTTTACGAGAAACCCACTTAAGGGCCTAGTGTTTGGATTTAGATAGAAGGGGAAATGATTCTAGTGATGTTTTCACTTGTGTTTAATCATCTAAATATCACAAATTGTTGTTTTCTTCACCCTAGAATGGGCTCTTTGTGTTTAAATACTTTATATTTGCATTTGGAGCAGGTCCTCTCTACAGAGGCCACCATGTTGTTTACTTTAGTCCAAACAGGAGGGTAAATTGAGGGGTATTTAACTGCAACATGCAACTTCACCACTAGATGTCACTAAATTCTACACACTGAACATTTAGTACATTATTACTTTAAGGTAGAATCTGAGTACCTAGCATTGGTTTGCAAGAGAAACTTACATTTTAATACCGCACATTTTTAGTTTCTATTGGCCTTCTGACTTCCATTTTTTCATCTCTTCAATAGCCTAGTCAAAAAAAGCTTGTTAGGTAGTAGTTACAATTTGTTATTGTTTACACAATTTGTTATTTAGTCTACAAAATATCATTAAATAGCATTAATATGCCTAACATTATTCTCTGAGGTCCAAGTCCATACTGCATTACAATCAAAAACTTAAACAGGTTTATTTGAACAAATATTCATATTTGAGAAGCTAGGTATCAGTGTTTTTGCCAATTTATCTTAAAATGTATTTAAATTATTGATCACTTATATAAATTGTTGCAATTAATCTTCCCTGATTTGCATCCTCTAATATTTATAGTATTGTATTCTTCTTCTTCTTTTTTTTCGAAAATTGGTCTTTTGTCCTGTCCATTCAACTCTTTTCGTTTTACTATCAACCCTGTGTTAACTTACATGTGAAAAATACAACTTGAAACTTGATTTTGAGTAGGCTTAGTGTTATGGTGAAACAAATTTCTGCCCTGGCTAATGCAGCCACTAATCTGAACAGTTAATTTATATTAATCATTTTAAATCTCAAACCATTTTCTCCTGTTTCTTTGCAGAACAAGAGAAAGCCTTTTTTGGCACTACTGAAAGATTAATAGTATTAAAATTTCAAAATTCAACATCATAATAAACACTTATTTTATCATTTTCTAATTGTAATTAATTGTATTATTTTCATGGCTTTAGTTACCTGATATAACTTTAGAGCTTTTCTTTTTCTGTAGCCTGTTCTGTTGCATTATGAGTGATGAGAATAAAGCAAATAAAGCAAAGAAACAAGCCTCAGGCCTGGGCAGTGTCTCTTATTGTATGAACCCTCTTTTTGAACCTTTTCCTCTCACTCTTCAGGTGACATTTTAATATCCATCACCACCTACTAATATAACCCCTAATACTTGTACAAGCAAGTTTTTCTTGCTCCATACACTCAAGTGAATTCTGCACTTAACATTGAGTCACCCCAGAGACTAAAATAAGGACATTAAAGTAAACTAAAGTCTCCCTTGTGACATTTCATTTGTTTGGTTTAAAGAATAATGAGGTAGTTACTGATTAAGCTCACTAATGGCCCTTTGTTTGCTCAGATTTAACCATAAGTGTCTGAGTGAATTTCAGTGTTTGGTTTCCTTAGTGTTATGTTATGCTGTTAACTATTAGAAGGAAAGCCCAGTTCCATAATAGTTTTTATTGTGTAAACGGGTGGAGGAACTACAATAGATCTAAGTTTCGACAATTACGTTAAAGGTCAATACAATTATATAAGTGTTTATTCTCTGTCACAATGGTATCAGTTGACATATTCTCACAAAAGAACTGCTGTGCTTGACTTCTAATAATTAACCAGTAGCACTAACTACATTTTAATCAACTACATTGGTGATGATGTGTGCATTCATTTTGTGTCTTGAAATGCACATTATATGATATAGGGATTCAAAGGCACTTGTGAAGCTCTTGTTATGTTTAAGGTATGAAGCAAATGCTAACACATAAAAAACACCATATCATGTGAACATCTTGACTGTAAATAGTAGCAACTAATTGTAGAGGCCTACTGTGAATGTATTTAAACATAAAACTTCACAAAAGCTAAAAATAAGGAAATAAATCACAACTGAGCATCATGGAGTTTAGCAGCAGAGTATTGTATTTCTGTTTATTTCAAGTTGCCAATTCCTTCTTTATTGATCACTGGTTGCATCGTGTTTACTCATCTCTGTCATCTGAGTGACATCACCACCCTGCTGCCAGCACGAGGGCTTTAATTCCCACATCTTCTCTCCTCAGAGGGGCGTCAGTCAGGAGCTTCTCTTTGGTGGCTTTCCTAATTCTTTTCTTATCATTTTCATTTGGCAACAGAACAAAACAAAAGTGCTGTTTACATCTTGATGGTAAAGCACCAGAAAGTGCTGGAATGACTGGGTGAAGGGAAGAAGAGAAAGAGGATGAGGTGGTGGAGGAGGTAAAGAGCGAGCGGTTGGGGGGGAAGAGGAGGCAGCAGGTCTCATTGCTGGATTCGACGCACCGACTGCACCTGGAAGGACTGCGCATGGGAGCCCCACTCTCTGTAATGTTTGTACTCGCCACCATGACGATCGCACTCCATGATGTACTGGTAACCACGGTAACCTGGAAACTGGTAGCACACCCAGCTGGAGGAGGAGAGAGGGAGGAGGAGATTTATGATAAACGTGTGATTTACACAGTGAGGGAGGTGATTTGAAATCCACTTTGATGAAAAGTAAGTCACTCCTGTGAAATATGAAAGGTGAAAAGACAAATTGAGGTTGGACCAGGTATTTTATATGGATGTATTTGAACTATGCATATCTTTATAGCTTTTTGATATTGATTATTATCAAAAAACTGCCCTTATCAATGTATCAATTGGCTCTTAAGGAAATCAACTGCTAAATCTAATATTAAACAATGTCATCTAATAGCACATGGTAGGATACATTTCATATAGACCAAAGGGAAAAGCCCAAGTGTCATGGTAAGTATCCTGACAAGATATGAGCATTTCATGTGTTAAAATTAATAAGCTGAAAAAATATATTTGGTATACAACTGTATATATTTCTGAAACATAAATAATCAAAAACTTATGAAGTAATTTATATATAAAAATAGATATTTTATATGCACATACATATTCATTGGGGTGTTGGAGGATTAAGATTTAGCTGTAATGTTCAGGTTATAATTGGGTCAATGTTAAGGTAAGGGTTGAGGATAGGCATTTGGTTGTTATGGTTAATGTTAGGGTAAGGGGCCAGGGAATGTCAATGAGCATCCTCAAATATATAAAGTATGTGAGTCTGTGCATAAACAATAGAAACCAAGCTTTCCATTACAAAGCCATATGGATGAAGTGGGCTGGATTTACCGGTATGTTCATTTAAATCGGTATCCACGTGTCAGAACCCTGTGGGGGTGGGATCTGTATACAGAGGTTTAGACTTACGCGCCGCTCTGAACTTGCATGGATCCAATCTCGTTGTTGCCCCAGCCCATGGCCTGCAGAGACGGGTAGTCATCGTTCACCTCCCACTGGCGTCCCATGAAGTTCTCCTTCTCAAACAGCACCATCTTGGACTCCTTGTGGTGCTATGTAAAGATAGAGTAAGTCAGAGTTATTAACAGAAAAAACAGCAATGGTTATACTGTGTTTGTTTTGTGGAAGGCAGCTGGAGTGAGACAGCAATGATGGTGCTGCATGTGATCTGAAACTCAACCCTCTTGTTGTAGCAAAGTGTTTCTGATAATCAGGCAGTGAACACCAATATATTATAGATACCAAATGAGGATCAAATGATGGTTCAGTGGATGCTACAAATACTTTTTAAGCCTTTCTCCACAGGGTTAGGATCATTGGATTTTTACTTGTTTTTATATTTCTGTGTAAATCATCTTAAAAATAAAAAACATCAGAAAGTTCAAACAAAGATTTCTCTCCAAAATATTGTATAATTTTAACCATAATCTTAATGTGGTGGGGTGTGGAATAGTTCATAAGATAACACTGCAATACAGCTGTGAAAAGCACTTGGCATTCGTCACTCTTTAGAAACCAGGGCTCTCATCCCAAATGAGTCAGTTTGATCCATCAAATTTAGATCTTTTTAACTCAAGTGGGATTTGACAAGTCGCAGGTCTGACAACAAGTGAGATGGAGGAAAACAGAAGTTGTTGAATTGAGACGGACACTCACAGCAGAGCAGATGGGGCGGAAGGACATCATCCTCTCAATGTGGTAGGCGTTGCTGCCGCTCCAAGACTCCCAGTGAGGATATTCTCCTCTCTCCAACACAAACTGCTGTCCACAGAAACTGGAGTGCTCATATCCTGCCCAGCTGTCCCCAGCAAGCACACAAACAGTATATATAATGACATCTGTACAGCATCGTTGGATCATTGGGAAATTTATAATAAAAATATAGTAATTATCAGATATTAAGTGGGTGTTACTATTTTATATCTTGACAGCCACACAGTGCATGTGCTGACTTGTTTCAAACATACATCACTGAGAGGTTTATTTGCACTTAAGTTTATTTCCTCCAGTGTAAAATGTTCTGTCAAGCATTTTGATTGACTCACGCTCCACATTCCACCTTCAGCGAGCGGATGTTGTCCACGCCACACTCCATGATGTTCTGGCATGCTGAGGTAAACTCCAGACGCTTACCCTGGAAGTTCTCCTGGTCATAAACTGTGATCTGGTGGGAGGGGGACACAAATGCATACATGTAGCATCCACATGCCAAACACACACACTGGCGTATGCACAGAGGCACACATCATCATGGACACAATCAGGCCAGATGTGAAATGTACATTTTGAATCTTTGCTTTTGTCAGTCATTCATGACAGGACTCACCTTCCATGGTCCCAGTGGGTTGGGATTATTCAGAGCCATACTACTGTGTGTCTCAGCACTTCTTTACCTTCAGAGTAAAGAGCAATGAGAAGATAAATACAAATATTACACAGTTCAAACACAGCCTATCATCTCCTCCTCAACAAATAATGCATCTCAGCTGATATTTATCATTTATTTCCGAGGATGTATAATTATCTTTAAGATCTGTGTGTATGCCTTGTAAAAATAGATGTACCACCTGTTGTTACAGCTTTAGTGCACAATTTATAATCTATATAACAAAACACATGACCGGTTGCATGTGTATATCTGTTTGAAAGCTCTCTTGAGGCCGACTACATGGTCACACTTGTTGGAGCCAGCCATTGATGCAGGCACAATGCATGTTTGTTCTCCTAGTGCACGGTCAGTATGTCTGACCTCAGTCTATACATTTATGTGGCTCAGCAGAATAAACAATGACAAAAGACACACAAACGTAAAGAGACAATGGTCTACAGGATGATGAATGGATTGAGATGGAGGGCTTACCTGACCAGCCCCAAAGAATAGCTGCTCAATGCTTGCAGGGGGGCTCCACAAAAATGATGTCCTGGCCCCGGAGTAAACAGAGCTATTTATACCTGCTGGTACTGAGGAGCAGCAGGCCCGTGGGTCAGGGCAGGAGTCAGCACATTGCTGGTCCAGTCATTGTTCATCGCTGAGCTGCTGGGCTTTAGTTCGCTGCAGTGGTACTGGACGCAGGGCACCGTGCCCAGTGCAGATAAGCACATGTTCCAAACGGGCCATGACGAGTGGGCAGGACCAAGTCCTGGAACGGCCTGATGCAGGAAGCAGATCATCACACATGTGGATTTTCTTGCCATTGGGTCTGGTGTGAAAGAAAAAACAGTGACTCGGTGTGAATAAAAGAAAACAGAAAAGGAAAGAGACAAACAGAACATTTAGGATCTTTGGATCCAAAAAGATCCTTGACTAATGTCTACACAACAATCCTGTATTTTATAAGTGGTATCATAAAGTTCTCTCCACATTGTGCCATACGTTCTGTCTCCGATCTCATGTCCACCACTACTGACCCCACATCTCTGGTCTTTTCACCTTTTCAATGACTCCTATGGACACACATGCTCAGTCATACACACACACACACTGTCATGCAGATGGACATGCAAAGGGACATTCAGTGAACACAAAGAAACATGCACACCTAAACATTTAGATAGTGATCAATGACCTAAGTACCTGCCTATTCTGTGACTCGTCATTAAACAGTAAAACTAACATAAATTGATGTTTTCTTTTCTATTGAAATAAAATAACTGTAATTAAAAGAGTCCTTGGGCAAACGTATTGTGAAAGTGCATTCACCTTAACTTCTAAACTGTTGACTTTTGTAGACTAATATCAACTTTAAAAAAAACTTTATATTAAACAACATTATTTTATATTAAAACAACTCATTAGCATTATTTACACATATTGCACAGCTACATATACATCACATACACATATAGTGTTTGTGTTAATAGATAATTATCACATTATCTATCCAAAATTTTTGATAAATGAATGCAAAAGGCTTCAGATAAGTGAAGTGCGTACTAGGGTGCTAGAATTTCTGCAGTTTTCGAGGGTCAGTGCCCTTCCCTGTTTTAAATCAGCCAACTTCCTTTTTCAAAACTCTCAGTTCCTTTCTAAGCGTGAGCGAAGGTGCTAAGAGTTTATTGCAGCTCAACAAAGAATGTATAAAAACATGATGGCTACAGACTTAAACATCTGTAGCTGCAGTTTTAAACATGTATGAGCAAACTGACAGTTCAGTTCAATCAGACTATTTCATAGGCTACATTGTATTTGCTGTAGACCAGCAATACTACACAAAGACTAATGTTGTCACTGGATATCTCATGATCCTTGTGACAAAAATCCAAAACATGAACCAACTAAAATGTCCTGCTTGTTTTTAACACAAATGCCCCAGGCCTGCATGAATCGCAAAATGTATCAAATATGGTTTGATCTGTAACAGTAAAATTGTCTTAGACAATTATACTATACTTCCTTAGTGGGTAAATGATTAGAATAAGGAGAGACATTGACCTGATTGTCTCATGGATATTTTCTTTGTTCTGGGAACAACAAAAGATGACATTTCCTCTGGGTTCTTGTTTTATGCTCTAATAACTTTATTATGAGAGCTGCATCTGAAATTCCATTTGAGAGAAGTCATCTAGTAACATTTGTCTGCAAACATTTGAAAAGATAATAATTTCACTATACCCAACATGGAAAATCAATCATTAGAACACAAAGCAAACAGTCAAGCAGATGCAATCTGAATGTTTTGCTTTGCTTACAGAGGAATCTGTGGTCACAATTATTCATGAAAACAGTACTTTACTATGTATGCATGTCACTGTGTATGTACATGTGAGATGTGTATGTATGGATACAGCCTATAATAAGCAAAAGAGTGTCCAGCACTCGCCTGTCCAGACAATAGAGAGATGGATGTCGTTCCTGTTGTCAGCACATTACATACACTCAGAGGCTCAAAGGCTTGGAGCAGCGGCAGCAAGGATCAAGAGAAACGGAGAGAATATGGAGGTGAAGAAAAAAACAGAGATCACAGAGAAACTGCAGAACAAAAGAAAATAGAAGAGGGAGAAAATATATAAACAATTTAGAAAGAAAGTTAGGAACAGACAGAGAGAGCGGTGGCATCTGTGTGTGCATGCGTGTGTGTGTGTGTGTGAGAGAGGTGAGAGTGGTGTAGTATAAAGCCAAGCAAACTTTCTGCTGATGGCAGTGACTGTCCCTCTGTCCCCCACAATGGGGTTGGACAACAAAACAGTCAGCAGAGTCAGCAAAACTCGTGCACAGATAAGCAGCGTGACCTCTAACCCCTGGACCACGCTCTAAACAGCTCGCAGCCAATCAGCAGCCAGAATCCTGCCTCAATAGACTTGGTCTGGATGTGAATATATATATATATCCTCACTGACGACGCCTGCGTCAATCACTTTCTCCAAAGCTTGGTCCATTTCAACCTGCTGTTGTAAGTGTAAGTCTCCACTCTCAGGTCTTTTAACTCTTTCAGAACTGACAAAATCACTGGTTTATGAGAAAATTTGTGTTTTACTGTAAACGCACACTGTGGACTTATGGAACCAGACGAGGATTGATTCCTCTTGAAACTTCACTTTGAACTGAGATGATGTAAAATGCAGTAGGGTGTGATTTTTAAGTTCTAGAGCTGCTCTCGTGTCCCGATGTAGAATTAATGACAGAGATCAGGGACTGTGTTGAAGATGGATGGATGATTATTTGTTTAAAGGTTGAGTATTCCTCCTCTAATTTAAAGGACACAATGTCAGTGTTTATACTGGGATTTTTCACTTTTACTGGAAATACAGTCAACATTGTGCTACCAATGCTTGCATATACCAGACGTTTTTTTACTTTTCTTCATTTAGATTTTCACATTTAATTCTGTGGAAAAAAATAAATCCTCAAGATTTATATTTGGTGCATCAAGGAGAAAAAAACGTTCTAATGGGCTATTTACAAAATGATTTAATCGTAAACCCTTGAGAAGCTCGTGTTTTCTGATTCCAGTGAATTAAGATCTAACCTTGCTCTAATGATGTAAACTTGTACTCCAGAATGTGTCCGTACACTGTGACATCACAGTCGGGCGTAGTTACACCATCACTGATGTTGGGTGTGGTCAGAGGTGAAATCGACTTAAATCTTTTAACCAGAGAGGACAGTGAAACTCAGATAGCTCTTTATAGCCTTCGTTATGTTGATATTATTGAATTTCAGTTTATTTGTCTATTTATTTATATTTTTGCCTGTTTTTATGATTTAGCATATACTTTTGAATTAAGTTTTTTTATTACTTTCTGATTAGTTTCCTGTTAATACACAATATTTTTGTTTTTGATTTTGCTCACTTTACTACACATATTCTCTCTCAGGATTTCATTATATAATCCTCATTTTATAAATCTTTCTATTTATTTCTATACTTTTCTTTTTTCTTTTGCTATTTGGAATTCTTGTCCTTTATTTTTTATGTTGAGCATATTGTGTTACATTTTGTTTGTATGAAAGTACTACTTTCATCTAGTTCCATTAATTTCTATGTAACTTTAAAGTCATGTGAACATATGAACACCTGCAAAATACAAAGCTCTCAGGCTATTTTAAAGTCATGAATATCTTCATATTGACATTCATTACATATTAAATATGAAGTTGTTCTTCACTCCATGACATTTGCTGAGAGCCTTCAGGCAGCTCTGATGTTGATGAATGAATTTAAATGTTGACTTGAGTAAAAGAAGCAGCTTTCCAGTGACTCTTATAAACAAGAGGAATCCTTGTGCTCACACATATGTTCTTTTACATGCCACATATACTGTGTTGTAGTACATTTTGTATTTCACCGACCAAGAAATGCTAATTACTCTCTTCACATCCTCACACTGACTGACCTCTGTCTTTTTTGCCTCTGCTTTCTCCAGAACTGATCATGTCTCACTCAGGTGCTCAAGGCAGCATTGGCAGCCACTCTACCATCGGGCTGCGCAATTCAAAGGTAACTATATTACAGATTCCAAGAACTACAAAGACTAATTAAGACTGCAGAAATAAAAGCATTCTGCTTGTTTTTATTACTCAGATGTACCTCTATGAACACGAGAACTTCCAGGGTCGTAAGATTGACCTGTTCGCAGAGTGCCGTAACCTGGCTGAGAAGGGTCTTGAAAAGATTGGCTCCATCAGGGTAGAGAGTGGACCGTAAGTCACCAAACTTTCCATCCACATACGTGACAACATTGTATTTGTTTTTCTTATGAGATTAAAAGTAAAATACCTATCTTTCCAGCTGGGTGGGTTATGAGCAGCAGAACTTGACCGGGGAGATGTTCATTCTGGAGAAGGGAGAGTACCCTCGCTGGGACACCTGGTCCAACAGCTACAGGTGTGACCGCTTTATGTCAGTCAGGCCCGTCCGCATGGTGAGTAGGGTTCGATCTGCAGGATTTGATGTATATACATATTTGTGCTGCATTTTCCTGTCTATTTCTGCACCTCACATCTGTCTATCCTCTCGTCCATCTTTCATTGGTATGGAGGACAGGGCTTTTTATGGCTTTAGGGACATCTGTATTTATAGGTCCTAGCCACCGTCTGTATTTTTTGACTAAACCTTGTATTATCATATAACATCAAAGTTTTTGTGCCATTATATTTCTATGTGACGGTTTTAAGAATAACATTAAATAAAATAGTATTCAATTTGTTACCCCCAGAGGTTTGGCCTTGGTCTCTAAAACAAGAGACAAAAAACACCAACAACAACATCCACAGTGTCTGTATTTTAAGTGGTGACAAAGTAATGTGTTTTTCTCAGGACCCCCAGGACCATAAGATTTGCCTGTATGAAAGCACAAACTTCGAGGGTCGTAAGATGGAGGTGTGTGATGAGGATATTCCCAGCCTGTGGTCGTACGGCTTCCAGGACCGCGTTGCCAGCATTCAGGTCACTGGTGGAACGTAAGTCACATCTTGTTGCCTCTCTTTAGTTTAGGAGAGAGATTTAAAGTGATACACACGTATTTAAGTTTCATTTCATTAAGGTGATATAATGGAGATCATTTGAACGTGTATAACGTTAACTATGAAGATTAGCAGTAGAAATAGGTGAGAGATAAGATTACACAAATTTAACTGCAAGCTGCACCAACCTTCCCACACTCAAAATTTCCCTCAATATGACAATATTTTTTTCCGCTTCAAAATCCATGGTATATTTCCCAGGAGATCTGTAAAAATGTCAATAAATAAGCCCTATCTATTAATGGGGGTTTTTTTAAGTGAGGAAAAAAATCCTAAATTTATCCAAATCCACACCAAAATTAAATTGATTCTTCTCGTCTCATGTTCCATTCTTCCATCAAGTTTTATGGAAATTTGTTCCGTTGGTTTTGTGTGATCTTGCTTACAAACAAACAAACAAAGAGACAGAGGCTGTTAATAAAACAGCATACAACTTTGGGTCAACATAATTACAGCCTTGTGGTTTACATCTACTTCTCTCTTCTTCCCCACAAAGCTGGGTGGGCTACCAGTACCCTGGCTACCGTGGCTACCAGTACGTGTTCGAAATGGGCCCTTACAAGCACTGGAACGAGTGGGGGGCCCACCAACCCCAGATCCAGTCCATCCGCAGGGTGAGGGACATGCAGACGCATCGTAGGGGCTGCTTCGAGATGACTGCATAGAGAGGGCTCCAACAGACTGTGGGCGAAGGGAATAGCAAGGGGTCTGGCTCGCCACGCTGCTAACCATCCCTTGGAGATTCTTCAAGAGCCGCTTAGCTAGTACAAGTTAATGGCTTTTGAATATTGTTATTGCTTTTACTGGTAGGATTTGGGAGTATGTGCCATCGAGAATGATTCTGTTTTGGATAATGTTCTGATTGTCACAGACCTCCAGAGTAACTGTAACACTGGTAAAATCAGTAGCAATGCTCTCTGTCTACAGACCTCATTAAGATTATATGATTCTACCTATTTATGAACAGGGGTAATAAAGGGGATGAGTAGATTTAAGGTCATAGTTTGTGTTTTATTAGTTTGTTTCAAGGCTATTCGCAACCACACCTACAAACCTTTGATTTTATTTTTATTTACTTGCCTCAGTTAATGCTGAAATGATGCCAATAAGCCTGTTCATCATCTCCTGCTCGTGAGATCCACAGACTTTAGAGAGTTAAGGGACAAACAGATTATATCACGCCTTACAAAGTTCAACCATGGACAGCTCTCAGCTCGGCGCATGCCCTGCAGTAAGGTTACCAGGCAGAAGGAGGCACTATCTCCTCACCACAGAGCTCAAGACTCACCTCAGTGACTAGAGGAGGGTACTGGCCAGTCTGTGATTAAACAAGAGAAAGGTGGCCTTGCAGGGTTGTGTGTTGCAGATGTGAATATCCTTATGGCCGGCCTGTTTCAGCTCATTGATGGGGCTGTCCAGAGGATTTTACACTTTCTCAGGGATGCTGGCATCTGGAAAGCAACTTTCCATTAGAAAAAATGAAATAAAAATATTATACCTGGACAGTTGTCTCATCTCCTTCTTTCTGTTTTCTCTCAAAGGACATAACGTCTTTAGCTCAGGTCAAAAGATACAGGAAAACTTTATCTTAATTATTTTTACATGAACCAAACTCTGGAGTTCCCTCTAACTCTTTGGGGTATTTTAGCATCTTTCAGATCCTTCAGATTTGACGGCAATGTTACAGTTCTAGTTGACTATAAGTGTTCCCATCAATGTTGTGGCCAGCCATGTTAGGCAGTTATTTTTAGACAGTACATGAAAGCAAGCACATCCAAACTTGATCGATAAGGTGTGTGTTGACCGAAACAATGCAAACCAACTTTTAATTAATATTTGGGTAATGTTTTGGGCCCTGTGCCTGAAACGTTACTTAGGAGGTTACTAAAAGGTTTGTGGGAGCATGATGGTGTACGGATATTTCTTGTGTTCTGGTTGTATTGCTTCAGGCCGCTGTTGGCAACCAAAAAAAGCTGGTGAATATAGTGAAGTATTTAGCAGGTGGAGCTAGGGCTGGGATCCATCAGGAGCTGGTGGAGACCAAAATAAAGCAAAAAAGAACAGTAAATGTTGGTTTCCATCCATCATGAAGTGAAAAATGTCACCCCCAAATAATAGTTTGTTCACTGTCAGTTGCGTGGGTAACAGGTTTTTCATAACAACTTAATATACCAAGGTTGATTAGCAGGTTGTTCTGCTGCCCCAAGTGGCCAAAAAGCGATTAACATTAAATCTGTTTTAAAAAGAACGTGATGATACCTAAACTGAGGTCAAGGGAGCAAAGTGAAGCTGACATCTATTTATTTCTGTACACAGGGATCTCTTCTCTCTTTTTCACACCTAGAGGACACATCCTTTCAAGATGTTCTTTCTGACACGTGTGGACTTCTTTTATAAAGTTGGTAGTATTGAGTAACGAGTAAAGTCTGACCCAACTACATTACCCATAATCCTCTGCTAATGAGGAGAACAGTTTATTGACTTTACCTGAGTTCAGGTTAATATCAGTGTTCCTGTTGTTTTCCTACATGTGATTGTAGGGGTTGCATCTCTGTGTGCTGAGTGTGTGGGTATGGAAAGACACTGAATGTGTGTGTGTGTGTGTGTGTGTGTGTGTGTGTGTGTGTGTGTGTGTGTGTGTGTGTGTGTGTGTGTGTGTGTGTGTGTGTGTGTGTGTGTGCAGATGACGAGGCACGCAGACCTGTCAGCCATGCACCTCTGGTCGGTTTAAAGCCACAGGATTTGGATTAAATAGCTTGTGAGAGAGCCGATGAGCCTTGGGCGAGGGAGGGAGGGAGGGAGGGAGGAGGAAAGCTAAGGGCTGATTTTTATCTTTTACCGGATCGAGGGAGGGAGGAGGAGGAGGAGGAGGCGGCACGGAGAATGAGTTATTCTTGTAGCCACACAGAGCCTGTTCGCTGCGCAGAGTATTAGCCTGCGCGTCACCAGAAGCCCCGACGCAAGTAAAATTGGCTCCTGCGGCGAACGACGCCGAGAGAGCATCATCATCACCATCATCTTCATCTCCAGCAGAACCCCCGGCTTCCCGTCAGGTGGCTCGCCGACTCAAACAGCACCTCTTCCGCTGGACATGAAAGTGCAGCAGGGCTGCAACTCAGCAGACATGGGGATCCCGGTTACAACCGAAGAAGAGCTGCGCAGAAATACCGTAATAACGCCCGAGGATGTGCTGGGGCTCCAGAAGATCACCAAGAGTGAGTGTAACCTGCTGAAACTGAGACTGTAGTTGAAGCCTGATTAATGTCAGCCCATCTGCTGCTGCTTCCTATCCCTGTGTCCTGACACTAACATATACACTCTGTGCGTAATTGTCCTGTTTGTATTGGCTGTGCAGAGGAAACAGACATAGATACCATGGACAGCGGCACAGTCTGAAAGGTCATCAATGAGTCTCTATAGATTAGAATAAGAGGAAGTCAATGAACCGTTATGGGTTCAAAGTCTGACCCGACTACATTACCCATAATCCTCTGTTAATAAGGAGAACAGTTTATTGACCTTACCTGAGTTCAGGTTACTATCAGTGCTCCTGTATGATTTCTTACATGTGTTTGTTGGGGTTTGCATCTCTGTGTGCTGAGTGTGTGGGCATGGAAAGAAATTGAAGGTGTGTGCATGTGTATGTGTGTGCTCCACAAATCCTGGCCCAAAAAACCCATCCTGGCCCTCACCACATCCTCGTCTCTCCTCAAGTCACCTGTGGCTGTGAGGTAACAGGTGGCCAGAGATGTGACCTGCCGATTATAGCTCCTCACAGACGAGTAATCTGACGTAACAAACACAAGAGAATAAAACTATCAGCACGTTGTTTGACATATAAGGGTATCTGTTCCCACGTTAGGTCATAGAAACAGCACAGCGAGTAACTCAGGTAGATCTTGTTTCAAGCACCAATATCAGCAGAGTTGTGTCAGAGAGGAAATTCTAATACAACTCACAACCTTGTGTTCACACATGTACTGTTACGTGTCTTTGCATCTTAACGTGGTTTTAATCTTGGTTTTCCTTTTTTAACTTTTCTTGTGTTACATATGTTGTATATGGATTAGGTGTGTGTGTCTCCTAATCCTAGTTTAACTCTTGGTTTTATTCATGTGTTTAGTGATGATATATAGTAAGGTGTCTCTAGAATGACACAGTAAAATACCATTTATTATTATTATTATAATTCATGAGTATTTCATAATATCATACAGTGTTACACGGATGACTTTCTTCTGATTGCTGATATAATTGGTGAATTGCTTGTGGAATCTTGCTAATTAAGTCCAGTCAGACTAATGCATTGTGTAAATTTTGTGGAAGTGGCATCACCCAATAATTTACCGTTGAGCAAATAATATAAAAAAATAAAATATAAAATATTTAGTGTAGTCTACTTAATTTGTCCAATAATGAGTACAGCAGTCAGTGTACTAGTTTAGATCACTAAGGAAACATTAGCTTGACAATTTAATTTAAAATAAAATCCTAAATCACAAAATCTAATTAAGGTTTTTTTGGAGCTTTCAACCTCACCCAATATCTTGGTCATTAAATGTGAGTAAAGTCTATCATCAGGGTATGAGTGGGTATTAAAGCTCTGAAAAATAGTGTAGTCAACCTTTTTTATTTCAATGTCTAATGATATTCTGAATCCTAAAACAAAAAAATAAATAAAATAAAAATAAAAACCCACTTAATTGCTGGCTTTTGACAGCAGTAAACGTAATATCCACTAAAATAAATCATAATGGTCAAAGATGGCATCTGTCACATGTCAACGATGTCATTTCTGGTGATTTGAGTTGTAGCTGGATGATATTTGGGTCTATATACGAATGAACTAGTGTTGGATCTGCTTCTTTGTTTCTGGTTAAAATGTCTCCCAACCATTTTAAATGGCAGAAAATACAAGCGATGTACACCACAGAGAGAAGCATTGAGTGTCGCACAATTCAGACTCATCATTTTCTGCTGCAAGGTAAAGAAAATTGTTGTTGGTAAATTACTTTTCCAGTTGTGCTTTTGGGAGGTAAATACTGTACCACCATTTTGGTGCAGCCCGGCTCCAGTTTGTCACGGTGGTTCAGTGCTGATAAGCGAGGCGCAGCGCCTCATTGTCACACAGGCAGAGAGGAGAAGAAATATAATCCAGGCAGATGAGAAGAGCCGCTGTGATATGAAAAATGGCACATTATCAGTTTACTGTTTACATGATGGATGAGTTATGATACACAGCCAGGAAAACAAACAGAAACTGCTGTCAAATATATCTTATGTTCGTAACTGTCATTTTGTGACCTTATAATGCAGAGAATTACAATAATTATCATTGGACAACAGAAGTGTGAAATAGAAATCATCCTTGGCTACAATCAGCAATAACAATTATTTTTGACATTCAGTGTTTTATGGTGTTAATGTTGTTTACCTCTCAACCATCATGTCTCATTGTGTTTGCATGGAAGTGGACTCAAGAGAGCAGTCAGAATTTTCTGATAAAAAAAAAAGAAGTAATATCACCTAGAAATGCTCTAAAAATGTGGTTTAGTCTTTCACTTTGGGGATTCAAATGTAAAAATAAAGATTCACTCATAACAAACTTAGAGCTCCTCATACCTGGTCTGCAGATGGAGAGAAGTTTATAAGGTTGAGCTGCATAAAGCAATAACTGTTATTAAATCCATCAAATCCATATTTTGTTCTCATAAAACTTTAAAAAATAACCAATAATCAGTAATTAGTCTCTCATATATACTCATGTATTATTTTATGTTTTTCCCAGTTTACACAATGTAGGACATCAAATAATACATAGGACATATTTGAATATTAAAATACAGAAAATACTCAATATTTATAATTCAATACACAACAACATATGCATCAGGGAATCGTTTGTTTACATTTCACCACATCTATTAATTAATCAATGAATTACTCATAAATAAATTAAAGTCTATTTAATACTTTGAATTGTAACAATGAATCCTCCGTGGCCCTGAAAGTCTTGTAAGCATTTTTAAAATTTAAAGTCAAATTCAAGTTGATCACTGCTCCTGAGGTCCACAAATATTCACATCAAACTGTTGTTTGTTTGACTTAACTGTAAAAACTGAATCATATATTACTTAAAAAAAAAAAAGGTTAATGATAATTATTTTAATTCTCTGCATTATAAGGTCACAAAATGACAGTTACGAAGATAAAATATATATTTGGCAGTGACAGTGTTTCTGTTTGTTTTCCTGGCTGTGTATCATAACTCATCCGTCATGTAAACAGTAAACTGATAATGTGCCATTTTTCATATCACAGCGGCTCTTCTCATCTGCCTGGATTATATTTATTTATTTCAAGCATGACGAGAACATGCTCAGGTCGTCAGTTTTTAAAGGTCACACGAGTTGTCTGATGCAGCCCCTGTAACTTGCAGGTGTGGGAGGAGTGAGCGTCAGATGCTGCTTTACCATCCTACGAGCACTTTCATGAACACATATATTTCTTTTTACTCCTGACCCGTTTTCGACTTGCTAACATTTGATATTTTTTTTAATTTATATAAAAATTTCAGCAGTTCCTTTTTGTCCATTCCCACTTACACAACAGCATAACTAGAACGCTTTCTAAGAACAGATACCATACAGTATATGAAAACAACATTAATTGTTATTGTGTAATGGGATACCACATTTGAACCCCTGCTGTGCTGTGTATTTGACTCAAAGGTTCCTTCTACATTAATGGCTCATCAATTATTTGGCCTTAATAAGTCTGGGACACAGATTGGCCCTTGTTCTGCGCTGGGTGGGTTCTCTGCTCTGTGATTTCAACCATCACAATAGAGGCAGCTTTAATTAAAATTGATTGGTGCGGCCGGTAGTTAATCTGAAATGCACACAGCTGTCACAAGGTTATTATTTCAGAGTGATTTGACATGGAGAGAGAGAGAGAAGCTTGTTACGTCCACTTCAGTGACACACGCTCATCAGATCAAATCTGGCAGCTGTTTTTAGACTGAGAGCCACATGTCAAATATTATAAATGTTATCATTGGAAAGGTGCATTATAATCTTAAACATATAGAGATAAATATATATGGAGAGATGAATACATAGAGAGAGATAGAGATACAGGTAGATACTGTATATAAAGCTGTAACGAGATATAGACGTATTAAGAGATGGATATATAGAGATAGATATTTATTAAGATATATGGATATATGGAAAGATGGAGAACGATAGAGAGTTAGAGAAAGAGCATTAGATAGATAGATAGATAGATAGATAGATAGATAGATAGATGGATGGATGGATGGATGCATGCATACATGCATGCATACATACATACATACATACATACATACATACATACATACATACATACATACATACATATTCATGGTATTTTCAACAGCTCCATATGCTTTGATGCTAAGGTCGAAACCAGTGGTTTCTAACACGATCAATCTTTACTGGTGCTAGATGTCCATGGGTTGTGACCAGATCGACTAAGGAAGGACACATTTTTTTTCCCTGTTTTAAACATTTAGACCAAGGGGTTAGACTACCCAGACACTGATCACAAAACACCAATGATTAGAAGAACATCAGCAAAGGTGTAAATCTTTTTTACTGCTTTTCATTAATACTGTCATGTCCCCTGAGATCATTTTATGGGTCCTTGGGTAGATTCCAGACTGGGAGCCAGTGGTTTAGACCACCGGCTAGAAACATTCATATTAAAGGTGATGTGTATTTACTATGGCCAAAACATTTAGAATTAAACAGTGATGACACTAAACAGAGAGAATCCTACTCTATTCTCTATTTTCTATTTCCTGCAGAGCTTGGCGCCCTGGATATATTCATTTAAAAAAAAGAAAGAAAGAAATTTAGAGACTTCATAAAAACATACATCGATGCGAACATAATAAAACCAGAAGTTTGTTCAGGGCTACTGGACGTGTACATTGAAAGAAATTGGAGCACCTGAAATACTTTGGTTACTTGTTGTATAAAGAGGTTGTTGGTGGGACCTCACTTCATGCATTAATTTATCTATATATTGCTTATTATTTGCTGGCGGGTTAGGGTTTGCATTTAATTCATGTAGAATTCAAGTTGTTTAATCAAATGCCTAAGATGATATGATTTCAATGAAACTCTTTTTATTCTGCATTTGTGTCTCAGAAGTCTTTTTAGATCATGTCCATAGATGAGGCATGATCTGAAGGAGTGGGGGGAGTGAGACAGACAAATCATTGATGTCCCTCCAGGTTCCTCTCACTGTCTGACCCTGAATGTGACAGAGTGGTCAGTGTCTGTGTGTGTGTGTGTGTGTGTGTGTGTGTGTGTGTGTGTGTGTGTGTGTGTGTGTGTGTGTGTGTGTGTGTGTGCCCACAGACGCAGAGATTAGATAATACTGTAATGAAGTGGTGTCATGGGGTTCACCTGAAGCACACATGCTATTGGTGCGTGATGTGCTCCATAATACATAACCCTAATTATTACAAACCCCTCCGATCCTTGAGTACAGTTAAATTCAGGCGAAGATTATTAATTATCTCAATATATTTTTCTTACTTTTTCATGCTATGAAGAAAACTAAAATATTAGTATAAAATCGTATAAACAGAATCTACAGAGAAATAATTATAATTTCACTGTTCCCCTATTAATCAACCATAGAAAAGACATCGCAATGTGAGCGTCATTCTTCACTTCCTCAGATATGAAGCCAAAATATTCCACATACGAACGCTGCCATCTTGTACCTGAGTCTGCTCAGTAGCGAACAGGAGTTCACATTATTGAGAGGTCATCAATACACACTCGACCAATCACGAGTCAGTCTGGACTTTCAATCATGACGTCTCACCCCATTATTATCGCATCAAATAACTAATTAAAACATACCAGGAAAATATGCAATTGAAAGAAAATCAGTGTGATAATAACAGCCAATAATGCCAGAAACCATCTCTGAGGCATATATTAATATTAATATATTTGACGTGTAATTTTTCTTTTTACTTTAGTTCATGTCCCATCCATTAATGTGTAGGAGGCAGGGTTTATGACCTACAATGTAGCCACCCACAAGGTGGTAATTTGGCCTCACTTTTGGGGAGATGTCAAATCGTCCATCATTATATAAAGCAGCAAGCTTTCCAACCTGAGCATCATGTCGGTGGAAATGACAGGAAAGGAGACAGGGAGATTTAGGGATATTTCGAGTTTCTAGTTTATATATAGCAGACAGATTCGAAAGTCATGTTGATCTTCTCACGAAGCAAGAAATTTAATAAGCGTATATATCCAGAGAGTCTAACTATTGGTTTTAGGTTGACGGAAGCAACGTTTTTTTTTTGTCCTTCAATGAATGGCCCCATGTTTCAAAGTTTAGATTAGATTTATAAAACCAGGTACGTTATTTTCTTTTTCCACTCTGTGACACAGGCGAGAGAGCGACAAGAGATAAGAATCTAATCTGCATTCAGCTGCTCAGAGAGCAGCCTCTCCATGAACCTCACCAGTTGCCAGTTTGCCTACAGGTGATATGAACAGGGAGACATGAAACAACCTGCCATACACAGGTGCACTATATATCACAATGTGGACAAGGTTTAATGCTCACGTTACTATAGCCACCTGCAGCTACATATTATTATAATGTGAAGTCAACATGCCTGTATCATTGTTCCTCATGTTGTGGGATTAATTCAACATAGTCTCGGCACCAATCGGAGACCACAAAGTCAAACGGAAAGAATAAAGCATGTGAAGCCAATCCCTGTGGCTGAAAGTCTGTAACTCCGGGCTAATCTCTTGGATTAAGGAGCTATAAGTGGCAGCTCGCTTGCTCTTCATGAATGCCACTTTGGTGTCAGACAGACTCCGAGTATCTGAATAAAGGAACACATCATGACTCAAGACCCGGTGCTAATTTTACTCCCTATGGGGGCTGATGCCAAACACATCTTTTCAGGACAGTATTGATTTTTAGAGTTAAATTTGACTTAAATCTGCTTTTGGTCTTTGGTGCCATGACTTGTGTGTTGACACAGATGATCCATTATTTGAAACCACACAAAAAATCCTTTCTAATGCAAAAAATCTACAACTCAAAATCATGTTAACCCTTGTGTTGTCCCTGCTTCCCCCGGGTGTTGGCCCCCTCACATAGACCATCCCATATTAGGATACACACGTAGGGCAATAGACAAGTGAGCAGCCCTTGCAGATGTATTTGTTACACCCGCGGCACACGGTGTGAGTTTTACAGTCCTTTTTCCTGGGGCATATCTGACACCTCTTACTCGCCCCGAGCGGGGCTGCTGCTATGGCTATGGAGGAGGCCGGACACTCGGGTCGAGCGTTGTCGTTGTCGTGGTCAAGAGCTCTCTGTGCGGCGGCGGCGGCTTTTACAGCCTTGACAACCATCACGAGAGTCACAAGAGCCTTTCCCAGCTGCTCTAGGAACACCCTCCGCTTGTTCCGCTTGCCCGGCATCCAGTCTTGGTTGATCTCTCTCCATATCACAAAGGCGTTGTAGGGGCCAGTGCGCGGCCATCCTCCTAAAGCTGTACGCTCCGATCACATTGTCTAGGTTGTCCACACCACCTTTGTTGCGGTTGTAGTCCAGGACGATGACCGGTTTCCCTGTCCTCGCGGTCGCTGACGTCAGCCTTGGCGTGCCATTTGCTCAGGAGCACCACGTTCCTGTGTGGCGCGCTGGCTTCTATGTGGGTCCCCCCTAGATTACAACTGGAATCAGGTGTGGGTCTAAATGTTTGCCGATGATCACATGCACGCACACACACACACACACACACACACACACACACACACACAGACACACACTCTGGGTCAATCCGACCCAGGAACAACACGAGGGATAAGACATAAAAAGTAAATGTAGAATTGAACAATCCTCCTCAGAGTGAGAGTAGAAGGACCATAGTGTGTAATGGTGTCAGATCATCTGTGCTGAGAGTTAATATCTTTCTTCACAGGAACAGTAAAGAATATTGAAATCTATCCTATAATATAAACATACCCCCTTAATATTCTGCCTCCAATCTATACTGTCTTCGTCGCTCCGCTGCTTCAGGATTGTGAAACTAGACGAGAGGTAGGCCTCTTTTTTATAGGAGTAGGCCTCAGGTATAGCCTGCCGTTCATCAAGTGTCAGACGAGGAACATTTCCATTTGCATACGACTGATGTCAAACCCAAGATACGCTCCTTTGATTCGCTGCTGCACCCTGTTGTTGCAGAGCAGCCAGGTGGATGAGGGGAAGCAACAAGACGGACTAATCGAGCTGGCGTGCTATCAGAAGGAGCGTTGCTAGGCGACAGTGTTGAAGGAAGTGAAGTGGAGCATTTTTTGTATGTGTGTGTTTGTTGTGCAGGTGAAAGAAGAAAGGAAAAAAGAAAGAAAGAAATGAGATACGAACGTGTTTATCTTGGTGTATTTTAATATTGTACTGGAGTCAATCTACCCTGATAATTTCAAGACATTGTGATTCATTGAGGCAGATTTTAATGGTTAATTCCTCCTAGCATTATATTGTATTTTCCTGTTAGAAGAACAGAAAATATGGCAATAATGCCTGCAGTATGGTTTTCGTTTTTACAAAAATACTACGGCAACTTGTTTGAAAAAAAATCATTCTTATAAGGACTATTTCAATATTCATTATTATTGCAATTATTCACTTTCTTGAAATGATTTCAAAGATTAGATCAATACCACTTCGATAGGATATCTGAGACAGGATCAAAGTTTTAACAGTCTTTACGAGACTGTTCAGTATAAGGATGTAAAAACAGGACCATGCAAATGTTTCCAAAAACACAGAGACTAGAGGCAGGTCCAAACAAAGCTTTGCTGTTAACTTAAAGAATGATCACAGTAGAAATTCCTGGTATGTTCACAGGGGAACTGATGAGACAAACTGGCACTGAGATCAGGGAAACAGGATATAAATGCTGGAGAAAACAAGAAACAGGTAAAAATGATATGGGCAAACAATCAGTGGGTCGCAAGGGAATTAAGACAAAGTATTCGGAAAAAGGAGACAACAAAATAAAAGAGGAAGTAACTGAAAACATGCCAAAGCAGAAAACAACGTCTTAACTCAAGGAACAGTGGTAAAGAAAATATGACCATACAGCTATTAGCCAGTTAGCTTAGCTCAGCATTAAGACTGGAAGCGTTGCTAACACTTACAACTTTACACATTTCATTTGTTTAATCCATAAAAAAACAAAAACAAATTGTGGTTTTATGTGGACTATTTCATAGCTAGGCTAAGTTACGCTAACTGGCTGCTGGCTGTAGCCCTTTACAGGACAAATAGATACGAAAGTGTGATCTGTTTTCACAAGCAAGTTTCACAAAGTATCACACTCTTCTTTTAACAATTCTTCATATTTGCACAAGTGTGATTTTATGTCGGCCTCTGAAATTATTTCTCAGTTTCTTCACCCACATTTTCAGGTTACACATCCTATGTTCATAATGAAAAGCTTCCATATGAGGTCTGTCAATTGTTCTCAGTATCATAACAATGTTTAGATATAACATGATTTCTGTCATTAGCTTTGACCATTTACGCCTATTTCTTAATGAAAAATATTTCCAACATCAAAACCCCAAGAGTAAGATATTGTTTCCATTGATTTAATTTATATTCTGCCATTGATCATGTGTCAATTAATGATATGTGTGGTGGATTCCTCTGTGTTGTATCTTTTCAGAAATTAAGATCTACAATTTGATAAATGAAAATATTTTGCTGAATTGTTTATACATTTCCTAAACATCTCCAACTGGAAACCTATAGAGACCTATTATCACTGACACAAGGCCTTGGTTGGTCATTTAAAAACTGATCAAACTGCAGCCTATAGAAGTGGCTACATTGATCAGATTCAGTAGTAGACGTTTACAGAGAGGGTTTGTGTAGTGTTGAGCTTCATGTGACTGTAGGTGTGATGTGATTATGTGGGATTTCTTGAAGTGGACTGTGTGAAAGTGATTTTGTTGGCTGTGGTAATAGATTAAACGCTCCATCTGTCTTTTTCAGCAGGTTTGGCAAGTGGTATTGTCTGATTCACAAAATACATCCCGCGGTCATCTGCCCACAGAGAGGGCGAGCTCACTGATAGCAACCGAGATGTAGTCAGAGCACAGAGCCAACAGATTTTTATTTTATATTGGCAGACTGTAATTTACAGTTAGAGAGAAGATTTCTTACTCATGACTATATGGTTTGGGGATGAACACTGGTGCTCTGAGAAAGTGTTTAAACTGTAGATTGTATATAAAGTTGGACGACATGACAGCTCTCCAAAATGGAAGCCAAAAGTGTCTTGATTGCCCTCCTCCTGGTGGCAGACTGCAGTATAGGTCATAAATCCTGCCTCCCCATGTTAGTATATGGGACGTGGACCAAAGTAAAAAGTCAAAGTAAACGTCAAATAAACTTTCCTCAAATATGGTTTCCAACCCTAACCCTTCTTTTAGTTTCTTATCACACTGATGTTTCTCCAAGTGTTTTTTTATGTTTTGATTAGTAATTTGATTCTATCTGGCTCTGAATGTGCAAGATGGTTTGGATCCGGGATATTTTGGCTTTGTTTCTGGATAGTGGGAGTAAATGAAGACTCTTCGACCATTTATATATAAAATATATGCATGTATTGTTCATATGAGTGCTCTAAGTGGTGAACAGACATGCAGTGTCAATATGTGTTAGCTGTAGAAAGTAGTTTGGTACAGTATTATCATGTATTATTAGTAGTATTTGATGAAGTTATTATTGTCTTAAATGATTCTGGTCACTTTAAACTAACTCTGCAGTGACTCAGGCCACATGCAGTCACTCTATAAATAGCATGTGGATTTTTTTTTCTTGCTGTTGCTATAGAAAAACACACAGTCCCAGACAAACAGTAGGCTTATAGTAATATTCTCAGAGCAGATAAGCGCCTCACATCAAATGAACTGGCACTAGAGGGCACTGCATCAAGTGGCGGCCCGCTAACCCTCTTACTGCTGTTTGGAAAGCAACATAAGGAGACTGCGTTTTTGAGCCAGAGCAGCTTTACGTGCAAATCTCTTGACCAGTCTTGTGACGTTCACCATGGAAACACTGTGCTCATATCGACAGTACATTAACATGAACTCATCGCCAGGGAGGAGGCCTGTCCGGGCTGCAGTGTGTATGCAGAAAGATGCAACAGCAGCAAGTGTACATGCAGTGCTTTTACATACAAATACACATGTATGTGCATACTCTGCACATATGCACACATATGTAGAATCTCCACTTTCCCATCAGTATAATTGGTATTCTACAGTTACTGTCGAATTGGTCCTTGAAGTCGTCATAGGAATAACTTTAGTTTTGGACATTTTTTGTTCAAAGTTACTCCAATATTTCTTATGAGTGACCATCCAGACATGAAAACCATGATTGCACAAGTCAAGAAGAAGACATAACATTCTTCACTTTTATATAAAAGGTCATATAAGTATCAGAGAGGTTTATACAAAATACATTTGAAGTTTTTTAGTCGGAGTATTTTGAATGCTGTAATGCAGAATTATAAAACTTTGCTGATTTGTAAAAGATGTGATTTACGCATTATTTAAATAGCCAATCCACCTGCTGACCAGCTGTGCATCACAGCAGAACCTCAGCGTTATAAAGGCAAATTGACTTGAAGCTCAAGTTGTCAGTCTGTTGCTTTATTTTTATTGTGAAGCTCTGTGATGTTCTCCTTTTGAAAGCTGCTTTAGAAATAAAATTACTTAGATCCGTTTTTGTGGCGCAGCATGGATACAGCACACTCTCAATGCTCTGCTGCTTTAACATGGTAATAAGGTTTGTAAAGTCATGCCTGTAGGTGGACAGCGATGAAGCCTGACTCCATCTCTTATGTAAATAATATATTATCATTTAAATGATCCAATAAATAAGTTGCATTTTCTCTACATGACTGTCACAGCCCAAGAACGAGACATTGTTATTGTTGCTGTAGTAGCTCTGTCAGAAACTTTTTCTGTTTCAATTCATCTGTCTTTTACACAAGCGCTCAAAATATGCCATCCGCTGTGAGCTCTAAATAGCGCTGTTTCACAAGAGTGACATTTTTGTACAAGGTGTCAGCTACAGTGTACTGTACTTTATGAAAAGGTCTATAAATATCTTCAAGCAGGTGGCTAAAGCCGGTATGGCCCATCTGCTCCCTAACCCTCAGAAACAGAAGAAGATGTAACAGTGTGAGTGTATTTGACCATATGCTTGCACAAATACACAGATCATCTTTCGTGTGTGTTTGTGATAATGTCAGTGTAACGTTTGACCTCAGTTAATGTTCCGCGTTTGTCTTTTTTCAACGTGTTACATGTGAAAGTAGCCATAAGAAAGTCTCTTCAAGGCTTATGCAACATAGACTGCCAATAATAACCCTAATGAGATAGTGTGTGTGTGTGTGTGTGTTTGATAACCAGTTGGTCCATGTGATGGTAAAAAACAATAAGCCTCTTAGGCCTAATCCTGCCCCGTTGGGAGGGTAGTGTCTCACCCATGCTTACAGAGAAAGAGAGAGAGAGTATACCCCCCCCCCCCTTCTCTCTCTCTCTCTCTCTCTCTCTCTCTCTCTCTCTCTCTCACACACACACACACACATGCAGTGCCAGCATGGACAAATCTGTCCCTCTGCTCAGGATACTGATACACTCTTCCACTGCGTTTGTGTTCACTGGACTTGATGATGTGTTGTTTAATTAAAAAAAAAAATTGTTCAGAGAAAAGTAAAGTTCAAGTGACTGTATCGCAGGTACAGCAAACTATCCATTTCTCAAATTCAAGAGTCAAGAGGTGCAAGTGTGTGCTGATACGAAATGTTGGAAGTTTCAGATTACAAATGTAATTCCTCAATAAACCATTCAAATCAAAAGTCAAAACTGGATTTTCTAATTTGTTTTGATGAACAAAAATACATTTAACTACACTAGAGACATAAAACAATGTTGAAAAATATAGAAAACTAAGACATGCCAAAGGTTGATATAATAAACAAATGAAACCACCATTCACACAGTATGTACATTATGCTACCACCACCATAAAACGTGAATATGTGTTATATTGCAGTATATATGAGCTGTGTATACCTGATACTGTGTTATTTCTGTTGATCCAGCAGAGAGAGCCCTCCTCTGTTCCTCTTCTGAGTTTTTCTTCATTGTTTCCCATTAAAGGTTTTTTTCCACATTAAAATCAAGGATTTAAGAATGTAAGGTGTTTAGCCTCCGAGGCTAGTTTGTGCTTTTAGCTTCCTTGTTTGTTTGCTGTAACTAACGTAAACATTTTTGGGCATAGAGAAATAGCTGATATGAGGGAAATTGTTTCCCTGGATTGAGAAGTTACAGAGGTGAGAATTCAAAAATAGGTCACAGAGGCGTCTTTAGTACAATTTTATAAATGGACAGTTTGCTGCCTGATATAAAGTTTGCTTTATTCAAAGTGTGTTAAGTGTGAAGTATAATTGTATAATTCATGTATACAGTCTAAAGGCTCCTCTCCTCTCTGTTTTTTGTTTTGCAGATTATCTTTGTTCTCCAGAAGAAAATGTCCACATGATCGACTTCACCAGGTTTAAGATCCGTGACATGGAAACAGGGACAGTCCTGTTTGAGATCACTAAACCTCCAACACCAGGTCAGCTCCAAACCTGACGCAGAAATTGTTACATATCTTTTCCAGATTGAGTTAATGAAAGCTTCAAAACATTATCTTAAATTGTTTTGTATGATCTTTTCCTTGTCCGATGGCCTTGTAAGGGATATGCTAATACAACAATAATAGTAGTAGTAATGAATTTATTTTCTTGTCAACTTAATATTGACTGTATGTACAGTGAGAAATAGCCACATTTATCTTACCTGATGAAATTAATGAAATTAAGGATTTGGAGAATCTTTTGTTTGGTCTAACTGCTTTTCTTTTTTTCTCTGTTTAGCAGGAGATAAAAAGCATTGTGACCCCAACGCCGGCCGTTTCGTGCGATACCAGTTCACCCCAGCCTTCCTGCAGTTGCGGCAGGTTGGAGCCACGTAAGTTCACTGTGTGTGTGTTTCCTCCACACGAGAGATGAAAACTTGAGATCTGTGTCCTTGAACGAACACAGTGATGCAATAACGTCCTTTCAACCCCTGCTGCTCTGACAGAATACACACAGCAGATGTAGGAGGCGTGTGGGCTTCAGTGTGTGGCGACAGGCTGACGATGATGAGTGTGAACACACAGAGCGACGCAGCCCACCTCCTGAGTCAGGCAGCAAATAACTGTCAGAGCTCTTGAGTGGTGTTTATCATTTGACTCCTACTCTGACTGCAGATTTCCATCTAAACCAACAACCAACTCATCTAGATCTAAGGAAAAAGATCAATGTATATTTTAGATATCATTGGCAGCACCTCAGAAAAGATAGATGTCAATTGTTGTTCTGGAGGATCAATTTAAAGGATCATTTGTCAAAGGTTTTTTGGCAATGTTGTCAGAAGTTGTAGTTAAGTTAATAATAATGAGTTGTGGTTGTACAGTGACATCATTGAGATTATGTCAGATTGGCTGAACAGAGAAAAAAATTGAGGCAACAAAAGAAAGGTTTCATGGTTCGACTTACCCACTCAATTTGAGGCCATGATTTGGTCACACGCGTTTCCTAAAGAAAAACATAATATTTTCCGCCAATCATTAAAAAATTTTTTGCACAGACAGATTAAATACAAATCCAGTTGTTCTAAAGACTGCCCTCACCACTGATGTGTTCTGCACACTGGACTTTTAGCCAATGATGGAGATAAAGCAGAGCAGCACAATCTGTGAAAAACTTTGATTTAAAAGTTGGGTTCACCCCAGGAAACCATTCTGGATGGAAAATTAGATCATGAAAACAACTTTGAAGATGCAGACACTCTGGTCTGCATAGCGATCGCTGTTTGACCAAATCATAGAACTGCTAAGGTCAGAAACAGGGCAAGCCTGTAGAGCACTGATTATAGATATACACACTTACAATTCTTCTTGTTTTACCAGTTAGTAATGACTTCAACTTTTACACATTTAGAATTAGTCTAAGGTATAATGAACCAAACTTAAAAAGACACAAACATGATGCTAGCTCACCTGTCCTGGTGCAGAGGCCCCCCACAAATGGAGGCTTGAGTCATTCTGCAGCAGCCACGTTTGGTTACCTTTGCTGCAGTTCGTCTCTGTCCCCATTTTAATTGCATTGTCCACTGTTCATTGTCCACTATCTAAATAAAATGTTTTAAAAATCCAGAAAACATGTTCAAAAAAAGAAATTGAAGGTTTTTGCCTGGCCTTTATGCTGGCATAAAAACAGGAATATCAAATGTGCAGCAAAGTACCTTTTGTTCTGAAAGCACTTTAGAACCACTGCCACGAATCTGAACCAATTCAATAGCTGTTGCAGTGATAATGGTGATTCCCATTCCCAGAGATCCTCCAATTATTCACTGAAAAAAGCTCTGGCAATTAAAGTCTTAAAACAATATAATATATTATATATAAAATCTATTAAGGTTGTGTAAGGATTGATTTCAGCTAAGACCAAAACACCCCAAGAGCAGTGCTACCAACACTAACCTTTGCTGTATTTTTACAGCTAAATACCAAAGAATACACAGTACAATACCATAAACATCTTTACAGTTCGTAACCGCTATTTGCATGGCATTATGGGTAAAGTGCATGATGCAATACATCATTTACTGTAACTTTCTATATGTTTGGGATGCGATACTGCTTTAAGCCAAAGGTGGGTTTTTGTGTTTAAAAGGTTAACTCTAAGGTTAATCTGATGGACTTTGTTGAAATGATGTTGCTGCGATTCCCATATTTCACTTAGAAGTGATGGAAGTTGTCAGTAACCTGTAAAGTTCACCTGACCTTTGAGCTGCCGATTTACAATACAGATATAAATTTCATTTCTCCCCCTGTTTCTCTGCAGGGTGGAGTTCACAGTGGGCGATACCCCCATCAACAACTTCCGCATGATCGAAAGGCACTACTTCCGCGATCAGCTGCTCAAGAGCTTTGATTTCGAGTTTGGCTTCTGCATGCCCAGCAGCAAGAACACATGCGAGCACATCTACGAGTTCCCTGCACTGTCAGAGGAAATCAGTGAGTGTGACACACACACACACACAGAAGAATCACAAGAGACAAATACACCCACACGTAGATGTTTTATCAGATCAGGATTTGATGTTGTTGTGTACTTCTTCTCTGTCAGTGCGTGAGATGATCCTGCATCCTTACGAGACGCAGTCTGACAGCTTCTACTTTGTGGACAACAAGCTGGTGATGCACAACAAGGCGGATTACTCCTACAGTGGGGGGCCATAGGAAGACACCCCACCCTCCACCCTTTCACTCCCCCTCTGTTCTAGACATTTTCCATGATCCAGGCACCACGTCTGACCACAACTGATGGACAAACCACTCTCGTCTCGCTCCTGTTACTTTAACATGTTATTCCAATTCAGGTATTCAGTCACGTTTCTCCCTCTCTTTTGCAGGAACATTGAATTCTGCCAGTTTTATCATCAGTGTGTGTGTGTGTGAGTGTGTGTGTGGTTGTGTGTGTGTGGTTGTGTGTGTGTGTGTGTGTGTGTGTGTGTGTGTGTGTGTGTGTGTGTGTGTGTGTGTGTCTGTGTGGGCAGTAAACACATGCAGTGTCTGTACATGCTGTCGATTTCAGTGTGTATATGTGGGCTCCACTTCATCATTAGGGAAACCAGGATTCATTTACATGTTGTGTGTTTTCATAGTCGTGAACGTGAAGAGGATGACGAGACAATATTTGTCCTGAATAACATCATGAGACAAAGAGAGAGTTTAAATTAAAATAAAAATAAGTTTAATCATCCATTTGGATGTACAGTATATTTATATAGTTTGTATAGAATCTCATTACATTTTTACTCCTGAAGCTTCTCAGATTTGTAGACGTCATTCTCGTCCGAATGACTCAGTCCTCCTCCTGTGAGTGTTGTCATTGTTCAGTCGAATGACAAACAGAGATGTGTACTTTGTCTATGTTAATGTGTCATTTGTTTTATGTCCTCTGGTTCATAGTACTACTACTAACGTCAGGAGTATTTTTTAAATAAATAGCCATTTTGAAGTGTCAGAAAACATTCATTAGCCAAAAGTCAAAGGTCTGATATCAATTTTGATAACCAGTATGTTCTCTGTAGTACTGAAGCACTATGTATATTTTATGATAAATGTTTTAAATAAAAAAAAAAGTATGTAAAGTTTTGACAGCCGAGATACCATCACTGCAATAAATATGGGATTTTTTTCAAAGATTTTATATACGTTGTGTGTTTTTTTCCACAAAGGATGAAACGTAGAACAAGAGAAATAAACCATAAGTTAAAAGCCATGCTCCTGAACAGACAATATATTATCAAAACAATAAATATTATTAAGAGTTAAAGTCTTAGTTTCATTACACTTACCTACCGGTGGGAAGAAATATATTTATTACAAAATAATGAAGTTGCCAGATATTGTTCAGTTAATACTTTTTCTGCCCTAAAGCACTGATTAAAGTTACACTACCTTCCAGACATGATTTAAGACATAAAAAAAAGAAATGAAAAAAATACTTTCCTGTAATTGCCTAATTTATAAATACTAAAATGTCTTCTTCTTCTCCCCATTAAACAATCCAGAATCTATGAATATGGATATGAATGCAATGTCTAATACTCACAAGCTGTATAAACTGGCCTAAAGGGCTGTGTTTGTCTCATTAGTTAATTGAATTAATGTATTAATTAAACATGATTCTTGGTCTTGGAGAGTCTCATCAGAACTTGAGGTCTAACAGCCTGAATCTGTAGGACAAAAAACACGGCCACGATCAGGAGACAGTGGCAACAGTGGAAAAGTGTGATTGTCTGCACGCTGACAGAAAAAACAACTTCTGGGTTGTAAGCTCAGTAAAAGAGTCAGCTGCTATGTTATAAACATACTAATGAATGTATTCGGTATTTGCACTTGATTGCAGAGGATACTGTAGTAGCAATCTGTACAGGCAACCCCCAGGATGCTGATTAAGGCAACCCACCAAGAACAGAAAATTGATGTGATTCCATGCAATTTCAGAATGCAACATCAGTTGCACCAATAATGTACCCTGTTCCTAGATCCATCCACTTCAATAATACTGTTTTGACTCAAAAAACATGTTTCTTCCATCTGTGTGCACCTTTGATGCTTGGAGCGGTTGTCCTCCAAACAGAAGGTTGGTAGTTCGAACCTCAGTCTTGCCCATCCGCATGCCAAGTGTCCTTGGGCAAGATACTGAACCCCTAAATGTTGAATCCACTTATTGTAAGTCGCTTTGGATAAAAGCGTCCGCCAATAATGTTGAATTTCAAATTTAAGCTGTGGAATGGTCTCCAACTTAAAAAAAGAGAACTTGTATTTTAATTTTAACCTAGTTTTTGATCATTCTTATAAATGAACTGGGCAACCCAAAGACTTTTAGCTAATATATTTTACCTAATGTAATTGAATGTGTTTTACCTCAGCGTTTATCAGGCCTCATAACGAAGAAAAACAAATTGTCTCTGCTGCCATCTTCTGTAAGAACAGTCTTACTACACTGAGGACATGTCGACTTCTACAAGCGTTTTCTACCGATCCAATGACACTGGAGCCAGTAATGTCACATATAGTAAAATATACAAGATCAATTTCACAGGTTTGTTTTTAATAGAATATCATATTGAATTTATTTAATGAGAAGCCGACTAATCAGAGACTGATTGTTGTGTTGACTGCAGTTACTGCTGGTTTGTCAGTTGATATCAAGGTGCTTTAGAAGAGGACGTCCTCATTTTAACGTTGTGTGTTTGTGTCTAAACCCTGACAACAAATAAATCTGATATCAAGGAACTGATAAAAAATAAAAGGCAAACTATACAATTGACAATTATATTTAATTTGATAGGAACATTTATTTACAAATAAAGTAAGACTATTAGTATTTTTTAAATGACTTTAAAATCTAAAATAAGGAAACATTTTTATAACAATGTGACAATGAGGCTTATAAAAGGTAAATAAATAACTAAATTCACAAATAAATTTAACAATAACATATTCAATAAGGAACTTTATTACAATTATATTGTATATCATTTGCTAATTAACCATATATCATCTCTTGTAAATAAACAGAATGGGGAAATAATATTTTTGAATTTGAAAAAACTGTGTAATAAGAGATATTTTTGTGAATGCGAACAGTGAATATGTCATTTCCTCCACAGAGAATCTCGTGGGTTGAATAACCACCACACTAATACTTTGGCACAAAGCTGCTTGTTATAATTTTTCACATTCTGTTAAATATCAGTTTTCAGGGACAATGATCAGCCGTCAGGTCTTACATTAAGGAGATGGACGTGGTGCAGGAGGTCAGATAACCAGCCATGTTCTCTACCCCTGAATAAGCCACAGGATGAAATCCATTCAAACTGCCATGCTGCTCCAAGCTTCGTCCACTGCTGGCATCCTCGTCTTCATACTCTGCTTTACATCGACCCACAGCAATCACCTGTGACGTCTGAGCTACAGGCAGCATCACCTGCAAGCAGCCAGTCTGGATGTGGGGCTCCTGCAGGACAGGGGGGGTGGACAGCGATGCAGCGGTAACTTGTGGATCTGACACCAGGGTGTCCTCCCTCAACTCCTCCCAGAGGTTACCTGAAACCAAAGAGGGAACCTCAGGTGTGTTTTGGAAAGTATTAAAACAAAACAAAAAGACAATAATGCTGAGTTCACACAAATTCATTATTTCGCTGTTGAAGGATAAAAGATAAATACAATTTCATATTCCCGATTGAAGTTATCTCAATTTCCTCATTCAAATCTTAAAACTGGTTCAGGGAGGAACTTCTGGATCAAATTGTCAAACAATCACTATCTTCTTTCCAATATTTCATACATGATAACAAAATAGTATTTAATTTTCAGTTGGACTCCTGAATGAACTGATTAGAATTTCGTGGTTGAAGGTCAAACGTAAAGGTCATAGTGACCCTACAAATCACGCTTTTGTGAATACACCATCTCAGGAACACCTTGTGGGAATTTATTCAAGTCTGGTTTTGCTGTGACACTGTCATACCTTGCAGCTGCAGGTCAGTCAGACAGGTGTTAAACGTGTCAATGTCATAACTGGCATCTCCCTCCAACAGTAAGTCCTGCATACTCCTGGGGCCAACACTGTAATCAGCCTGCAGGGCAGAATTATAAACCGGTGGCATCTTCCCTGCTAGGGATGAGTTCAGGCCTCTAGCTGCAGGTTGCTGTCCACAGGGCGAGCACAGGGCAAATGAGTTGTCGGGGTGAGCTGTGGTGGGGGGAATGTAGCAGGGCTGCTGTGGCAGAATATGGTTGTAATGTGGACGCCGCACAGGTTGGCAGGGGGGTCGGAGCTGGGCCGGGTTGCAAGAAGACGAGGAGGTGCTGTAAAATGGAGTCACTCTGGATAAGAGGGATGAGCTGGTGTAAGAAGGTAAAGATCTGAGCTTGTCTGGTCTCTCTCCCACAAGCCGGTCAAGGTCGTCTGCAGAGAAAAGTGAGGATCAAATAAAGTTTCAATTAGATTCAGTTCTAATCAAACATCTGTAAAGTGCATTTTTGATAATTTAATCTTACACTGAGATGAATTCATGGTAAAAATCAATCTTTATCAAATTGAATTCTAAACTTTAATTTTCAGTTTCTTTAATGGGTTTGCTGTACAGTGTATTGAGGGTGCCCACCTGGCTTCGCCATGCTTCTGCGAACAGTGATGGGGTCTTTGCGTCGCCACTTGTGCAGCTCCTCCTGCATCTTCCCCACCTTGGCAGGATTGAGAGCCCACAGACAGCCTTTACGGGACGAGTTCCCGTTTTTGTTCTCCACCTTCTCAAAGCACTTGTTCAGGGAGAGGTTGTGACGCACTGAGTTCTTCCAACCATCGGGAGCTGTCTGAGCGATGGGGAAGGGGAAGGTTTTAATGCCGCAGATAAGGATGAAACAGGTTAAAGACACAGCTCTCAAGCTTTGTAATGCCCAGATACTTCATTGAGGAACAGTAAGGAAGACAAACCAGTTGGCAACCAATGCACATCAATTAATGAGCAAGATTATGCAAAAAGTACTGTACGGATTACCACAAAACTTGGTGAAAGGATGGGGTATGGGTCAGGGAAGAATCTATTAAATTTTGGTTTGGATCTGGAGTAGGATCCCAATTTCTTTTGAGATAGGGTCATTTTTTTTTACATCTTCATATATTTTCTAGAGAATAATTCATGGCTCTTAAAGAAAAATATCACACACATTTAGAGAACTTATTGAATTCAATGGTTTAGGGTTCGGCCTTGGTGGAGGATATGCACATCTTTTGATTGGCATTCTAGTTTTCTATTAAAAATTTCAGAAAAAATGTCACCCAGTATGTTCTCTCCCTGATGAACTTAAACCTGTTAACCATTTGTCATGTTTTTCTCAAACATGGAAAAAATCTAAAATCAGATTTGACTAAATTATTACTCATCTAAACGCTTCAATCCAACCTTTAAAACTGTCAAATTTTACTTAATTACTAAAATCACTATGATCATGTTTTATTTTCTTTGTAAATGTAAATGTTAATCATTCTCTAATGATTGTTTAGAATTGATAAACAAAGCGTCCAGCCTTGTTGCAGATTCACCCTTAAATCTGACTGTGCTTTACTGTCAAATCCGAGCACTGTTACAAACTGACAGAAACCGCACCATGCCCTCCCCCGAGGCAACATTAAAACATGTATTCATTTTCCTGCAATCTGCAATGATTTATGTGTGCGTGCCATAGCAAGTGTCCTCTGAACTGAACTGAACTCACACAAACTCGACAATATTCACAAAGTTATTTCAACGAATCTCAAAGCTTTTGCTAAATCCACCTGACTTTCCTCCAGTGAGTCTCACTCTGTCAAGTGTCAGGTGTATTCTATGGCTCTGCAGCCTGTGTTCAAGTTCACAGGCAGCTATTTGGAATGCAGCCATCAATAAGGTGCCTTCTTGAATAATAAATTTGTGGCAACTCTTTGAGCTCCTTCCAGACGTGAATATGAACAGATTTGATTTGTAGATATCTTGACTCCTTTGCGAAATCTACCGCGTTTGTGATGACTGAGGGTTCAAACTGAGGTCTGACACCGCAGGTGAATGCTTCACCACTATTAATCACAGGTTTGTGGATTTATGACGAGTTTTAATCTACCATCTTGACTAAATGAAATGATTAGAACTGTGGATATCAGGGTGATACTGATCTGGGTTTAATGATAAGCCTTGATTTTCTGAATGGTCACAGAACTCGCCTACATACACTCACGTACAAACACGTGCTGGTGATATTAAACAGACACAAAAAAAGCCCTCCATCCCAATTCACATACCAGCCTCACGCCTTTACAGGCTTCTGTCCAGCTGGTCCAGAGCCACCCAGCTACAGGTGCTGCACACTGCACAGTGCCATAAATCATTTCATGGGGGCAATTAATGTCAGCTCCAACAGAGATGTGGTTTGAGAAAATATTTCACTTACAACAAACCACTGGGCAAACATGAACATCAGCCCTTCATCTACCAAACCAGAGAAACCACTGTTACAAACATGCGCAAACACATGCACACACACAATTTGTGCAGCTATCCTTGTTCGGACTTTGCATTGACTTCCATTCATTGAGTACAGCCTAACCAACACCCTTTCCTTACCTCCACCATTCATGTGTGTTTGTTTGTCATTCAGCAGGATTTCTCTAACCAATTGCCATGCAATTTGGTGGAGATGTGGTTCTTGACCCAAGGAATAACCCATTATATTTTGGAGCAGATCAGAATGAATCGGTGAATCCAAGAATTTTTCTCTTTCTTTAATATGGTGAGATAGAGCGTTAGCCTTGACAGAGGTATGCACTCTCTGAGTGCCTTTCTAGTATTTCTAGATTTAGTTTTTTCAACAAAACAAACTCATTTCAACCATGTTTGTGCCTGGTTTATGACTGTAATCAAAATGGTTAAAGCAACTACAGAGGAAACATGTTTGACAAACAGTGCAACAACAAGATGTAGTCAAGATAATCTCAGAAAATCTCAGATTCAAATCTCAATGGGATTAACCTAGTTAAATAATTATGCTAATAATACATAATAAGATATATTGAAATACTGGACAGATTTAGACAATATGAATGTCCAAACTTTGTATTTTAAATTTCTGAGTCTGAGATTCTTTTACTCTGTTAGATTCAGTGTGTGTGGTTAAAAAAAAAAAAACACACGTTGTGGTACCTTGAAATATGGGAAGTGTTCCGTCATGAAGCTATAGATCTCACTGACGGGCAGACTTCCTGTTTTACTACTCTTCAGAGCCATGAAGATCAGGATACTGCAGTGATAAAGGATAATTTCTCTAATTAGCACTTTAATTGATGCTTTAATTGTTACAGAGTTAAATATATATATATATATATATATATATTGAAGTGTGATGCAGTTTTACCTGTAAGAGTAGATGGGTTTAGGGAAGAGGGACTGAGTGATGCTCTCCTGATGAGATTGAGTGGAGAGACTTTGGAGAGAATATTTGGAGCTGTTGGACGGCTCATTGTTAGAGTAGAGTCTGGACGAGACCTGTAGAGAACACACAAGCAGACACATACACACACACATGCACACACACTCATATCATGACCAGAAAGCTGATAAAATACAGATATGTGGCTCAGATATTTCCTTGACATTTTCTTTCATTTGCTTTGATTGACTCATATATATTGATCTATAAACTGCCACAATAAAGCTTTAACTGAGTGTATGTTTATTGTAATCAATAAAATCAACTATAATCAATTATAAACACCCTTTTCTTACACCACATCAACATCTGGCATTATCTTGTCTTTCATCAATTATTGTTATATTTTGAATTCGTGAAAGAAAACCCATGTACCTGTCACTTGAGTTACTGTTCATCACAAACGTCCATCTTCTGCAGCAGCCAAGAGTGTGCTTGTATGATCGCTCACTCACCTGTGGTAGAGGCCTGGATGAGCTGTAAGATGGGTAACTCTGAGACAGGAAGCAGGAGGGCTCCACTGGTACAGCTGGTAGCTCTGGGTACGAACTCTGCAAGTAAGAGAAAATAAAAGGGAAACTGTGTGTGCAAGCGTGTGTGTCCTTTCATGTGAGGTGTATTGCATCTTAAACGCATCTCTGATTAGTCATTGTTTCTTTCCATTGTTAGACTTTGTAGAAGTCACCGTCCTTGGATTCTATATAACAGGTGAGTTGTAGCACATAAGACCAGGAACCTGAATGCTGCTGTTGTATTGGTCCCAGGGTGGTGGTGGCCCCTCGCTGCTGGACCCTGGTGAACTTGGGTCTGGACTGAATCCCTCTGGCAGACAGCTGAAGGAAGAAGAGCACTGCTGGAGGCAACTTGCGGCCGTCGCTGCTCCATCTCCGTACTGTCGGCGGTATGGGTGGAATCGGTCGGAATCGACGGGACCTCTGCCCACTGCTGACCCTGAACCCACAGTGCCATCAGCGCTGTGCCTCCTGTTCACAGCTGCAGGTCCTCAGGGTGAAGGCGTCCTGCTGAGTGAAGCAGACGTCCCTGACCTTAGTAATCTGTGGTTTGATCATTAACATGGGGATACAGATTATATACATTTTTTAGATACTATAATTAAATTAAAACTGAACTCAACCATAAAAACTGTAGTTTTGTTATTCTTGTCTTCCCCCCTTTTGAAACAAATACATAAAGATGTGTTCTATTACAAACAATCTTCTGTCATATACACAGAATATTGTTTTCACATGAATTAAACACAATATAACATGTTAATTATTAAGCTCCGGAGGTGTTGGTGGGCAGATTTATTTTACTTTTGGACGAACAAGGCCATTTGTTTTAACTCTTTATTCTAAGCTCAGCACCTGCAGGTTGTAGTTTTATATTTACTATACTTAATACTTAAAACTCACAAAAGCGAACAATGTTGTGTGTCCCAAAAACATAAACTATTATTTAGAGTTGTTTTTTTAAATAATGAATACAATTGTATTTCATTTGCCTCAATGAATATTCAAGACAACTCACAAGTAACTTCCATTTTTAAAACATGCATTTCAAACAGCAGCTACACTTGACTCAAGCCACAGTCAGCTGTGATTTTCTGTTTCCACTTTACACCAAAGAAGTTTTTTGGGGTTAAAACCAGAGTAGAGCCTGAGGCAGCTCAGTACCTGTGATTCTGCCATCTGCTGGCAGGACATCCCACAGGGCTCACAGGTGTGAAGGTTGGCCTGAGGGGTTGATGTTTGAGATCTGCTGCACGTCGACAAGTCTGACATTCTGCACCAAAATCTGCACCCGAGAAGAGACAAAAACAACAGGCTTAGTTTGAGAATAATTGATCTAAATAACGGATTTTCCATATGTGCTGTGTGTGAGTGGTCCTATTGTGATGATGCTGTGTTTATTCAAGCAGATGATACGTCTTGTCACTGACTGATCCAACAGGGGTCTGAATAGAATATGCTTCATCATTAAAGAGGCTGTGAGCTGCATCAATTTAAATAAAAGGTCACAAGATAAAACCCACCCTTCTAAAAAACATTAAAAACGTACTAATAAATATATTACATGTTGTTTGTTTGATTCATACACAGTGTATAAAGATGGCCGACATGACTGCTTTGGCTTCATCCCAAAAGTGAAGCCAAAGTGTTCCGATCCCCTGGTGCCTGGCTGCAGTATAGGTCATAAACCCTGCTTCCTCCATGTTAGCAGATGGGACATGTACCGAACTAAAAAGTCAAAGTACATGTCAAATTAAAGTTTTCCAAATTATGTTTTCTCTCATTTGAGGTAGTTCTTGTCACAATAATATTTCGTAAGTGCTAAGTTTGGTTTTAATTAGTTATTTGATGCTACAAGAAGAGGGCGAAACATCATGATTGGCAGCTAAGACTGACTCTTGATTGCGTATATTAGCAGGCTCCATCCCCCGATAGGTACTCCACAGGCTCCAAATTACATCAATGGCAGCCTTCATATCCATGATATTTTACTGTCATTTCTGGACTGTGGGAGAAGGTGGAGATACATTTCAGTCTTTATTTACAGTCGATGATTTAATTCATATAAAAAACAAAGATAGGAAATAAGAGTTTTACTGGGGGTTATAATGATTTCATAAACGGATGTGTTGAGAGGAAAATACAGCTGTCAAAAAGAGTTCCTCTCAACTCTTTATATTGTGTTTTTGATTTATACTTCTGTTGCCACATAACAGGAAGCAAAAGTATTTTGACGGAGCCACTGATTCTTTGAGATCTAAATCTCTGACAATATAAAAGCTGGCGTGGGAACAGGAGATCATTTTTCTGTACTAACTCCACTATTTGACATACAGTACATGGGACAGGGGTTTATCTGGAGTGTGAAGAAGTGTTATCTGATCCCAGAGGAGGTGAGAGACACGTGGCACAGGCTCCATTAAAGGTAACCTCAACCCCCAACATACACCAAGCTC
The DNA here is from genome assembly GCA_026259375.1 of Verasper variegatus. Taxonomy (NCBI): domain Eukaryota; kingdom Metazoa; phylum Chordata; class Actinopteri; order Pleuronectiformes; family Pleuronectidae; genus Verasper; species Verasper variegatus. The sequence goes on along the minus strand of CM048047.1, from coordinate 9,116,147 downwards.
ATTAAAACTGCCAACAAACCATGGCTGTTGGGTCACACAAAGCCAGATAAAGCTGAGGCAGACAAACCTTGTCTGTGATGTGTGTGCATAGGTGAGAGAGAGAGAGAGAGAGAGAGAGAGAGAGAGAGAGAGAGAGAGAGAGAGAGAGAGAGAGAGAGAGAGAGAGAGTGTGTGTGTGTGTGTTTGTACAGATTTAGCCCCAGGTTGTTTGTGTCTCATGTTTGAACATTAGATTTTAAGTAACATAGCATAGCATCTGATATTCTTAAACTGAATTACCTGCAGTTAACTCCATTCATCTAACATCACTTCTAACTATTGAGATGAAATAACACATCATCCAAACACATTCCTGCTCAATTTTTAAACATGAACCATGTTTAGTTCCAATATTTCATACAAATAACATGTTAATTATTTGTGATTGTGTTTTACAAATAGAGCAGGGATACCCTGGACCTGAAACTTTCTTAAAAAAACATTTGGGCATTTATTTAAAAAAATAATTGGATGCATTCAGCTTCATGAAAAATATCAACTGTCTAATTTATCAGCAATTTCAAGACAGAAAAATCACAGTTTGAATATCTAAAATTCATTCTGGTTTATAAAAAGTTTAAACCTGACCTGACCTAAAATGATAGGTTTCTGTGAATCCTGTTAAAAAAAATCACAATAACCTGGTTGCATAAGTGTGCCCATCCTTAAACTGAGACTTTGTTGAGGCACCTTTGGAGTCCATCAGTTTGGCATGAACTGAAATATGTGAGGACATCTCCTGTGCACTGCCCTCTTCATGTCGCCCCACAGATATTCAACTGGGTTCAAGTCTGAGCACGGGTTGAGCCATCAAAAGCCACAAACTTTGATCATCTTTTGGTGATGATTTATATTTCGAGTTAGATTCAGGGTTACCTTGAGTTTTCTAACGGTTTTACACCAAAGTCAACTGGTGTTTCGGGATATTCATGATTCACTTTGCCTCCTCAGTTCCAGCTGAAGACAAGCAGACACCGAAAGAAGATGCTGCCACTGCCATGCTTCACTTTGAGTTTGGTGTTTGTACAGTGATTCACTGTGTTGTTTTTATGTTACGTTCAGGATTTATATAGATATAGATATAGATTATGCCCAAAAAGTTCAACGGAATTTTATTTTGCAAAATTCTGCTTTTTTTCCTTGACAATATTCTTCTTCTACTTACTGCAGGACTTCCCTTCCTACCCCACAGCCCAGGTTACCTGTGTGAAGAATAAAGGAGATTGTTGTCACATGTAGGGATCATCCTGTACTTGCCAGAAATTCCTGCAGCTCCTTCAAAGTAGCTGTCGGCCTTTTGGCAGCTTCCATGATCAGTTTTCACCTTTTCTTTTTTATCAATTTTCTGAAGAACATCCTGTTCTTATGTCACTACTGAACCATATTCTCTCCACATGTAAATCTGGTCTTTAATCTGTTCTCAGTGGTATATCCAGTGCCCTGCACCTCTCATCTGATCGATACCTTTCAACAACGAGATCCCTTTCATGCGTGGAAACCTCTTCGTGAATATTTGGATGGAACTAAAAGGTTGAATGTGATTGGTTGATTCTGAGCACAACCACATCCCTAATTATGAGAAGTCTAAAGGATATTTTCGCTTCTAAAAATCTTTGGTTCTGTAAGTAGTTTTATGGAGTGTGTTGACTTGTTACTCACACGTCATTCACTGACAGCTTGGTGCACTGTCTGTCCGATAGTATTCATAGGCACTTACGAGAGAACCAAGGTTGTGAATATGATTAGCTCAGCCTGTGTTTGAAGGGGTTAAAACCCAAAACAAACAGCTCAAGTCTCAGATAAACTAGTAGAACAGACATACCCTGTGGTTAGATGTTTTCAGATTCAATACCCAATAGAAAAGAGAATAACCTGACTCAGACATGTGTTTAGTAGGAAATACTGCTCATTTATCTTCTACTTAATAGATCAAGCTTAACAATTTCCTTTTAAGACATCCTGCTACTTCAAAACCTTCTTCTATTTGCTCACAAGATTTACATCACATGAGGGTGTGCACGCTTTAGATCAATCAGGTTATTGTACTTTATTTATTGTTTCAGTTGAATTTTCCCTTAAATTTTACAGGTTAAATGTTGAAAAAAACCTTCAAACCTTCAATTTTAACAGGGGTGTTTGAACTATTCATATCCCCTGATGCTGCACAGTATAAGCAGCAGATGACATAAGCCCATTACAGCTCTCTCAGTGATTGCAGTCTATTCAATCAAGTTCGCCCATTGTATAAAAAAGATCCAAAAAGTTTTTAACTTAAGAAGATCAAGGTGTCAAAGTGTCAACATGACAGTGTTGTGTAGCTGCTGAGTGTTTATGACTGATAACTGATAACTTATAAAGAGGCCAAAAGAAAAACAGTTTACAGAGGTTTACATATCGCAATACAGTACCACAAATTTTCCTGACATGTAGCGTTTATATGAGTCATGTAGTGCCGCAAGTTTTTTTTTTTTGTTGTGGCGATTAAAAACTTAAAACTAACTGTGTTAAACTTTCATTGAATTATTTAAAATCTGATATCACATATAAATATTGTCAGGAAATGATTAGATCAACAGACATTTGCTATCATGTGTGATAAGATCTGTAAATCTGATTCCTGTATTTTAATTCAGCTTTAACATGAACTTTGTCGGAATTGTTTCAAATCAGGGAACCCTCATGGTCAATGATTGTTTTTCTTTTTGAATGCTGTTGTTGTTGTTGTTGCCAGAGTTTATTTATAATGTGAACCAATAACCATACAATTTATCAAATTACCATAGAGCAATTAATCAGCTGTAATATTTAATTACTGAAAAGTTTCATACAACTATAAAATTTGCACAGTTTGGTTTGAACATATCTATATTGTGGATCTAAATTCATATTCTCTTTTAAAAGGCACACTCATTCAGGGGACTTTTTACCCTTGTTTAATTAAATGCATTGTTGTGATGTAAAAATTACCAGTACTATTGTGTCACTATCATAATACTGGTAATCACTACTACTTACCAGTCAATTCAACTCTAGTTTCTTTGTTGGTTGACAAAATAATGACATTCAATTTGTGGTAATTTGAAATTTGTTTCATGAATTGATATTACTTAAAAAAAAGTGTAGAGTTCCCTTTAAGTTAACATACACAGGAAAATAATAAAATTACAGTGCACATTTACAGCATATATTTAGCATATATAATACACTAAAGATGTTTTTCAAACCATGTCCTAAAATCTATTTTATATTTATTTTTAGAATTTCTTGACTGTATGAGTACAGCTCTAAGGTTGTTAATACAAATAACATAAACACATGTCCACATAAGTTTGAACTTGTTTGTATATCTGTTCATTCTCTAAACTTTCTTTGAATTAGTTCTACAAGGTAGGAGTTTGACTGGGGCCATAATTGGAGACTGACTCACACAAGGCCAACCACTGCGGCTGATAGAACCAGAGGGAACAGACATATTGACATGTTTATTTTGGTTGATGAGTGTATTCCTCTGAATCTGAGCTATTCCAATGAATTGAAATGCACCAGTTATATTTGTGAAGTACTTTAAAGGCTGTGTGAAAATGTTTCTCTTTCAATCACTGTATTTTATGGAGATTCAGAACATCATCAAATTTGTGGAGATTTAAAATATCCTCTGGTTGTAAGTGTTTGTATTTAATGATGATTCTACATATGTTTTAGATTATTTGACCACTGGTTTCATTTTCAGACCAATCAATTTCCATTCCCAATTAGTAAAAAGTATTTTGATTAGAAATAATGAGTTTAGTGTATGAGGTGCTGAGAGTTCACCTAACTCGTTAAATTAAATCTCTAAAGAAAAATCTGACTTCCAAGTGTTCAGGGTGAACATTTTCCAGAGACCACACTGATGAGAAGTTGCTTTGATATCTTCAAACTATGTTAAATGAAGTCATGTTTTTTTCTTCATATTAATAAGTACAGTGATGACTATGATGGAGGCTGGTATATAGAACTGACTTTTAAAATTTGTCATAGGTTTTCTCAATTTGTTTAATCAATTTCAATCAACTTGACTCAGTTAGCTTTTCAAAATAGGACATTGTATGTTTTATAGGAATACAATTATTTAAAGTCTTATTTTGTACTTAGTACAGTAGTATATAAACACATTGTGCCCTTATTTCATATAAAACATTATAACATCTAAAGTTCAACTTAAAAAAAGCCATATTGAAACTATCATAATTAGTGCTACTTTTGTAAAGAAGAGAAAAGTGAATTCTTGTCACTTAATATCCTGAGTTGGTTCAACATAATTGAACAGAACTTGTCAAAACTCAAATCATGCTCAAAAATAAAGGGAGCAGCTTCAGAATAGTTGAGAAAGGTATGTGATGCTGAAAATATAATACTGGAGATAAAAGCTTGATAAAAGATAATAGATTACTTCTAAATTCATTTAATTTCTAAATGGATTTTATTTGTACAAAGTGTAGAGCTGATCAGAGTCTGTCATTAGTGACAATAAGTGTCATAATCCCAGCCCCATGTTTCCCACCACAAGCTTGGTTTTACGAAAATGTTAATGAAGTTGCTAATTATCTTGTATGTCTTCAATTATCAGGAGATAAGAATACTTTAGCATAATTATATACTGACAGTGACATGAGAAGGCTGCCACTCCTGTCAGCTCCTGCAGCAATGCCAACAGCTTCAGAACGGAACAGTACACTGCTGCATTTGTCTCGATGTTCATACGTAAACATGAGTCCAAAAGTTTAAATCATATAGTCAAGTTTATATCAGAGCACAACCAGCTAAATTAACTCACCTAACCTTTGACTCTGCCCTCTCTCTGTTATTGTGGGTTTGTAGTTTCAGCTTGTCACCTCTGTCCACAGCTTCAGCTCGTGGACGTGTGCTCTTCACGCCTCCCTCGCCCTGACAGTGAGCCACTTCGATTAGATTGACTGTCTAAATATGTACAGAGCAGGTTGAAGGGCTGGATTCACATTTTGGCAGGTCGGCATATCATCCTAATTCTGTGTGTGTGTGTGTGTGTGTGAGAGAGAGAGAGAGAGTGTGTGTGTGTGTGAGAGAGAGTGTGTGTGTGTGTGTGTTTGTGGCACTCGTCCAGGCTAGCCCAGCAATAAGATATACAGAAAGAAAAACCTGTTCCAGCAGGTTCCAAAAAAGATCTGCCGGTGCAGTCAGTGGCAGCTGGCAGCACTCCCTTCCTTTCCCTTCCTCCTTCCATCACTCTTTCTTTGCCTCACTGAATGGTTACTTGTCTGAGTGGGATATAAGATACACTACTGATTACAGCCCATGGCAGGGAGCGAGTGGGCAACGTGCCCTGGTTTCTGAGCTTGCCCATGGCAGTGGCGGTCTCAAATGTGATCTAGTCCCACTTAACTGATGCACATTCAAACAAACATGTGCACATGTAAACACAGACGGAAGCATGTGAGCATTTGGAGCATGCAAAAATGCACCATTTACACTAAAGCACACTAACACTGCTGAAGAGAAGCTGGAGTTAATGTCACAATTGATGGACGTACCTATCATCAGGTTGCTGTGGTCTGCAGGCCGTGAAGTAAACTATAATCTCAGAACCATCAGGCAGGTCCTACACATGTTTTAGGAGGATCCACAGCAATGCCTCTCAATGAATTTCTTCTTTCTTGATAAATTCAAACTTGCATTCTTCTCTGAAACGTTCACAGCCAAGGTTTGAAGCTCGAAAGGCAGAGAAATAAGAGGCAAGCGAGAGAGGGAGAGGGAGTAGAGGTATGTCAATACAGGTAGATTCCTATCCTATCCTCCCGATGAACCAGAAAAACATCAGAATCCTTCGCTCGTAGCTATACCTTGAACAAACCCTGTCCTCAGTGAGAGGGCGAGGCAGAATGACAGAGAGACGGAGGATTAATTACAGATTGAATAAACTCTTGTGTTACAGTGCAAGGCCTCTGCTGAGCGAGGCGCCTGCCGAAGGCTTTTTCTGCCAAAGACGGAGTTCTTGAGGAGGGTGTAATGTCGGAAGAGATTCCAGGGGGCACTTAGGTGAAAGTCTCATTGTCTTCTGGGAAATAATTGCTCCAATGCTCGTGCATTCTCAGTTGCAATATCATGTTGTGCAGCGCTTGAACACGTTATGAAACCTTTTATAATTCATAAGTAGTGACGGTGAGTTTACAGTCAGTGTTAACTGTAACATGGATGAATCTTAATTTGAGAAACTGGCCTCGTAATGTATTTTTGAGACACCACAGTAAAAACAAAGAACCGATATATGACACGCTGACAGTTTATGTCAGTTGATGATGTTATCATGATGACTCACACATATCTGAGCACGCACTTTATATTCTGACATATGCAAATTAGCAGAGTGATCTAGACATGTTGACTTGTGCACGCAGTTGTTTTGATGCATCTACGAGTATCTTCTTCTATAGACTAAATTCAAAATTAACAGCGGTGACTAAATTGTCCGTAGGTGAGAATGTTGTCTGTAGGTGAGAATGTAAGTATGTTTGTCCTGTGATACGCTGGTGAGCTGTCCAGGGTGACCCCCCTAAACCTCCTGCAACCCTTAGAGCATAAGCAGTATAAATAAGGGATGGATGGATTTTCAGCGATCAAAGTAATCAATAAATTGTAATGGCAATGCTGATCTACCGCTCAGTCCACCCCTTTTTCCCAAATCACATGAGTGCAATTATGATGTTGCTGAAACCATGATGTGATGTTCTCTGTGCCGATAACAAAATCCACCGTTTGCTTTGTGTCCATTAAGGTGAATTAAATTGAACTGTATTGACATGTGAGGGGGACAAATTTGCTGCCTTCCCTCTGACCTTCCCCTGCAGATACTCCACCTCTCACCAGCCACTGTCACCTGGAATTGGCTCCAAGGATAAGCGGTGTAGATGTATTGATTTTCTCTAAGAAAATTATTCATAAAGCAATGGATGGGTGTAAGTTCCAATTCCATATTTCATGTTATTAGAAAGACTGATTTATGAATGTCTTTTCAAAACTCTGAGGAAAACACACCTCTGTCCCTGAGGCAGTGAGAGGCTGAGATTTATCACTTCATACCTCACTGTTCAGAGTGATAGCCTATGTCTTGGCAATAAACAGAGAAATGTGTCTGTCTCTCTGTCCATCATCTCTGTCTTTACTTCTCTTTCAACCACTCATCCAGTCAACTCCAACTCCAAACTTTAATGATCCATTTGATCAGTGAAGGAGAGAAAGGAATCAAGGTGACATTGTCTGGCCAGATGGGAGGCGACCAATGTGTGTGCCCATGTAGTGTGAGATCTAACCATTCAGCCATAAGGATGCCTAGGTAGAAAGAGAAACTGAGAAACTACGACAGTGCAGTGTTGACTGTAAAGATGAGACCATAACTGTCCATCTCTCTTTAATTGCACCTCCTGTTTGCTGCCATGGTAACCATGTTGAGCCTCATCCTTTGACAATGGGATGACATGATCAGCAAAATCATGGAACTTTGCTTTGTGAGTCTGTAAACAGCAACTATATGAACTCAGTCTGATTATTTTCTTAACAATGCTCCAACAGTTACCGGTGTCAGAGTATAGGGGGAAATTATCGAGGCCGAGAAAGTTCAACACACTGATCGTAAGAACACGCACGCAATAATACAAAACACAGCAAATTAAGATAACATTTTCATCCGCACACGTGCTACAAACATACACAACACCACCAAGAAGACAAAGCACTGCAGATACACACACACAAAGTAGTTTTGATTTACAACAGTCCAAAGTGTGGTTAATACCGACATTAGACACACAATTATAAAACAAAAACACAACTGAAAAAAGACAAAAAACACAAAATACTACATTTATCAACTCTTCTGTTTTGTTTTGGGGTTTCACATCTAAGGGCTGCATTGATTGAATTAAAATAAACCTTCCAAGCAGCAAATACACACATTTGAAAAGCAGGAACCAGTTCATGTTTGACATTTCTGCCTGATCAATGACTTTTGCTTTGATCAATTATCAAGAACTGTCATTATAACTGTCCCCTCAAAGGACAAACAAATCAAAACAGACTGCATCACAGGAACATACCAAACAATCAAAGTATAGTATCATTACTTGTTCCTGTCTCAGGGATATGTCATCCCATGTAACTGTTTTCAGTGTGATATATTCACAATACCAAGTTAAATATAGGTACAGTTCAAGTGGTATAGCTTTCCAGAAAGTACGATAATTACAGATTCATCACATTGATTCAAATCTTAATATGTCTTACACAAGGTCCTTAAATTAGACAGAGTTCTGACAATCCCCCTGAGGTTTTGAGCTGAAAATATACTGCTGCATCATAACATTACAAGTGGGACACTTACAAATACCGAAAAATACAGTAGTCAAAAGTAAAACAGTAGATGTCTTACCTCTGATAGCAGACGTCCAACACACTTGCATCAACCTCCATCACTGTGAGAACCAATTTACCAAAAGAGAGAGTGATAGTTTTAAGGTTTTTACGTTGCGTGATTCTGTCTTTCAGTCTCCACCAGAGGAGCGGTCACTAGATTAACCCAAAATGTTTTTGGATTTCATGGCTGCTGACTCCTTTGACCTCTGTGTGCTGTAGATTCATGAATTTAAAATCCCCTCACATACAGCAGATCCCTGCCAAGGAGTTCAATCAAAGGTTTTCATTCAGTTTTTGATTTCTGTGACCTCCCATCATCATTTTTACATTTCTCCCACATTGACCTTTGAAAGGATTTGCCTGCCGTCCTCTTGGATCTCTTTAAATCAATCCGCGACCCCTGCAGTCCTAATCCTATGGAAGGCAATGAGATTTGAGGCCATCATTAACTTTAACAGTTTCAGCCAAAACTACAGTGTACCACTGAACCTGTAGCGGCAAATTTCTATTTTCTACTGACATTGACAAACTAAAAAACTTTAAAATAGTTTAAGTGATTCAAATTCAATGCAGTAAAGTGTTAGTAATTTGCTATAAGCATCCAATTTAAGTATTAGCAATGTTTATGTTCTCTGTAGCGTCAAGACTCTTCAGCCTACATAGAGTATAAAGGTTGCAGTGTCCTCACTCAAAAGACAATAATTGTATATGAGGCAATTTATTAATTTTGTTAATTTTTAAATCTTTTTTACACTTATTAACTTTTGGAGCTGATCAGTAGGGGGTGGGGGTGTGGATGTGATGCTGTAGAGAAATGTATGTTTGGTGTGTGAAAGCACACAGCGAAATCTACCAAGTTTATGAAGAATCCTGCCTGCCTGCTAAGGATATTAAAATCTTTATGGGTGTTTTAGCCTTAACGTGGGTAGGAGTTCTACCAGTGCTGATGATGATCAATCTGACTGTGACAGAAAGTCAGTCAGTGGGTTTGGGTGAGATAGAAAGAGGGAGAGTGAGGCAAAGAGCTCTGTCTTCCTGTTCTATTCGATATCATTCGGTTTCAAGTTTTAAAAAGTAAATTGCGAAGCAGCATTAACTATAGAATTTTCACTTACACACACAAATTCTCTGTCTGCACAGCAGCACTCTCTCTCAAATGGGATGGGGGGATGGCTGAGACAGGGTGGCAGTATTGTCAGGTTATTAAGGTGGTGGTTTTTGGTCATTTGGTTTAAAGGGGATGTCATCCCGTGTTTAATAACAAGAACACATAAAGACAAATCTTTTTCAAAAGATCTTAAAGTAATTAATATGCCCAAGCTCTGTTTAATGCTTTTTCTGTATTGTTTTCCTATGTATATTTTCTGTTTTGTAGTCATCAAGACTAGAAAAGTGCTATATAAATACAGACCATTTAACATTTATGTATGAATCTGTACAACTCTTAAAAAAAAAATGTTATCTCCCTGTAAAGCACTTTGTGACTCTTGTAAAGTACTGTAAAAATAAAGATTGTTTGCAAATTATTATTTGTTTAACTTAAGTTTATTATATTAGGATAGTGTAACACTTTATTACACATGCAATGAACTCACAATATAAACATTTGCCACAATATATATCTTTACAGCAATCTCCTTGTTTTTATGCAAGAACACTGGATTTTAAATATGATGTCTTGTATGTAAAATACAGAAAGTCAATATTGGATATGTATTATATTAACTTCTGATCATTTTTTTTGTCTGTCCAGAATATAAATTATCTAACTGAACTGAACTCACTTCAGTCAAAACATGAACAAAAAGATTCCCCAGTGTTTCCTACTGGTTTCTGAGCACACAGCTCACAGTGTGAGGCAGGATGTGAGACAGAAAGCTGCAGAGAGGAACCTGTATCAGCCTTCAGGGACAGGCCTCAGTGCACATCGGGCTGTTCTGATATTGTTCATCTCCCCTCTTTTTTCTCCCCTGTTTCCGTTTTCCTGAGCTCATGTTCACGGAGTTTTGGTGACATTAGCCCAAGAGGGAAATGTATTCAGATTGAACATGGCCACACCCCACGTGTTAATGGCAATGTTGATGGTTAAGACACCAACAAAGTTCAGGATGAATCCAGTCTTAGCCTGAAATGAAGAGAGAAACACAAACATCATATTTGGACCCCTGTGCAATGTTGTCAACACAATCAGAATGGGTCTTACAGTATAATAATCTAATAATATTAATACCATCTAGCTACATATACATAGCATTTGCTGCTCAGTCCCCTTCCATGGAAATACTCAGAATACTGTCAATATACAAATACATAATAATGATCAGATACAGGGATTAATATAAGCTGCTTATCTTGAAATTGGATATGAGCCGTTATCCAAAACAGTGCGTGTATGTCAACAGTTTCAGGTTTTCTATCTTTTCTGAACAGTCTTACCATGTCTATAACTTTGAGGTTGCCGTAGGAGAAGGCAATGGCGTTGGGTGGCGTGGCTACGGGCAGCATGAAAGCCAGCGAGGCAGAGATGGTGCAGGGTAACATGACGTACAGCGGGTGTATCTTAATGGCAGTTGCCTGGAAAATAAAAAATTCACTCTGATAAGAATTGGCAAGTATAAATATTTTAAAATCAGTTTTCATACAACGTCTTGACTTTATATTTTTCATAATCAATTTTTACCTTTGATTCCCATATGTTTCTGTGTCTGTTTAGTGCTTCAGTCTGATTACTGTGTTTCCATATCATTTTTAGTGTTATCTGTCCCTACTTGTATTTATATATTTATCTTTTTTTTATTTCCTTTTCTGTCAGATATAGAATTTTTTAGAATATGATAAGACGTTGTTTTAAATCTTTGTGATTTTTATGAAAAATCGGAAATGTGTAGAGTGCTAATATGGGAACAGGTAGAATTTTAGCGTTGATCCAGAAGATTTGGATTTTGTAAATAATTTTGTAAATATTTTTTTATTAGGGTGATCTTTGTTCAGATACTGTACAGTAACAAATATTCCTAACAGCTATATCAGAGAATAGGTTTGACAGTTTTGCTGGTACTAAATGTGAGCAGTTTGCAGAACATATTTATGTTATATGTATCTGATCTCAAAATGCAATAAAATTTTACTGTAGAAAAGATTTCGTAAAACTCTCCAGATAACAAGGTATTGCATCATAAGTTATAAAGTTGGGTTTTATACAGCAAGTTTTTGTAGTGTAAGTGTTGAAGTTTCTATGTTCCTCTGTCTCACCATGGAGGCCAGTATTGGCAAAAAGAGTGTGGTGGTGGCGGTGTTGCTGGAGCATTCAGTGAACATGGCCACCAGCAGACACAGCAGGATGGAGATGGCGAAAGGAGGGATGCTCTGCAGCGGAATGAGAGTGTCTCCCAGCCACTGAGAGAGTCCAGATACCTTTATCCAGGGTGAGAAAACACACGTCAGCATCCAAACATTTACAGAAAGATTTCTGTTCGAAAAAAATTTGGACTTGATCAACTGTAATACCTCACTTCCGTGGGCCAACGCAAAACCTCCGCCAAGAAGTAAGAGGATGTTCCACGGCATCTTTTCATGGACGATGTTCCAAGTTAGCAGAGGAGAGGGGGCTTCAGCCGGGGCTCCTTTTAGAAGAAGAAGGCAAAGAAGCTGACAGTTTACTTTGAGCCATTGGTTAGGAAGGTCATAAATTATGACATATGTGTAACCTTACTGTAGAAAAGCTAAACTTTTACAGTCCACAGATAAGATACTGAGACTTTAAAGGCACTCTGTGAAGATAAGAAACATGGTGCAGTGGTACGCCATGAAAATCATAATAACATCTGGTGCTGTAACTGGAGTCATATCTTTTAACTGATTTTCTCTTGTCCAAGGTGACAAATTGACTTTGGCACCTTAAAGTCTGCATGACACCTTTTAATGTAAGTGTGCGTCAATCATTGTCGCCTCTCTGTGTACAAAACACTCTTTTACACTTTGAGGAGGAACAAAGAGCCCGTTGCTTATGGAAGAAGGTCACGCTCAGCTTAAGTTACAAAGAGAGAAAAAGGTTATCGATGATACAGAAGTGGTTTGTGGAAGGAGTAGCACAGCATGTGCTGTTGCACAGGCTTGACCTCAAAGCTATCAGGCTACAAGAAGGGGAAGGAGTTCGGATAACATTTATTAGAAAGCACTGAATCAGCAAGATAAGTTGCCAGAGGCAGTAAAAACTTTAATGACTGGATCTTGGAGTGGACAGATGAGGTTATAAAACTGCGCTTCTATCTTCATGTGATAAACATGCCCCAAACATAAAACTGTTCATCCACTGACGCAACAGTGGATGAACTCTTCCCATCGTGTTTTCCAGACACACACTGTAAAGCCGATAAGAGAATAAGCTCCTGCTCCTTTTTCCTTAAACATATACTCTTATTTCAATTAAAACTTGTTGACCTGTGTTCTTTTAATCCCATTTCTATCAATGTTGCTCAAGAAATAGAAAAATAACTGATATAGAAATTCTGATTAAAACAGGCAATGTGATGTCAGTCTTTATATACTCAGATTTCCCAACCTTAAAAATGTGATCCTAAAAAAAAGCTGCATCACTACTCTGTTTACACGTCGTTTTATTGTAATGATGATTACATCAGTGCACCTGTTGTGCATGTGTTGTCATCACAAACTTGACCTACCATCATTAGACCAACATCTGGGCAGATTGGACGGGATGCAGAAGAAGAGCGAAGACATTAATATGGCCACAGTGCCGTCTGTGACGAACCTGATGAAGAGAAGATTTAAAATACTTGGTTCACATAATAACTTTATAAAAAAACACTAACTTAAAATTGATGTAATTTAGATTTTCAATAACCAAATCAAACAAGTGACACTGGACCAGCACTTAATTATACAACAGGCCGGCTATAATCTACTGATTCCCTGGTTGACTTTATCTGTGGAGTGGAGATAATATGTTAAAAAAATGATGATTGTACTCACGGCTTGTCTTTGTTGAACAGGACAGTGGCCCAGCCCGGTATGAACCCAGGCTCCCTCGTGAACCACAGGATAACCAGCAAAATGAAGATAGAAAGCACACAGCCCTCAGCGAAGTTCATACGGCCCAGCTTTTTGTACTCATCTTTGATCACCTGGTACGCTTCGCTGTCACCAGCTTTCTTTGTGCCGCATCCAAAGGACTTTTTCAAGCTGGAATAACACAACGTGAAAATAAATGATGTTTTCATACTTTTCAGGCTTTGGTTGAAATAAAAATGACTCCACTTCACCAAACTTACTTGAAACCCAAAAACACAAATTGCAGCCACAACCAAGAGAGAGCAAGCATGAGCAACATGTTGGGGAATGAGAAGCCGAACCAACTCGCAAAGGTGATTATACCTCCATTACCTGGAAAGAGTCTGTTTAGGGGAGAAAAAAAATGTATTTCAAAAAGTGACAGAGCTTTAACACCTTCTGGATAATAGATGAGTAAATCTACAACTGCTGTTACATTGTTGTTTAAGCCAGTGGTTCTTAACATTTTCAAGTCACGACCCACCAGTATAACCAGACTGGTGTGCACAGACATAATCTGGTGTGGAAAAACAATCATCAGTCTGAAATATGTAATTTTTAATGTATTGTATTATTTTTTTCTCAAAGACATTACATTACATTTTCATTTAGCTGACGCTTTTATCCAAAGCGATAAATGAAAGACTATCTGGCGACCTTCAGATATTATCCTTTGCAGCCCTCGTAGGGATGCGGACACCCAGGTTGAGAATCGCTGGTTGAAGCTTTCACTTATCCTTTGGTAGGGGAACACCAACACTAATTTCCTCCACCAAGGAGGTTATGTTTTCATTCCCTTTTGTCTCTTGGTCAGCAAGATTATGCAAAACCTACTGATCCAATTTCCATGCAAGTTTGTGCATGGGTGGTGCATGACTCAATGAAGAACCTATTAGGTGCATTATCTTCTAGACGCCCTATCTTATCTTATCTTATCTTGAGTTTCATCGATAAATCTACTTGGCGTGGCTTTAAAATGGAGAGAAGTGATTGCATGAATGAAGCACGGACAAAATAGAATGTAAACTCCAAAGTACATAGTTTTAGTCAGTTTAATCAGTTTGCGTAAACCACCTCTGTGGGAGTAAAACATTTTTTGATTTGTTCCTTTTTACAAACCAATACCTTTTGCATAGACTGAGTTTGTCTGTGTTTATTTTTATGAGCGCAGGTCATACTCACTCATCAATCTGGCCCTTCAGGATGACGTTGGGCGTGGTTCCAGTGAGGGTGGCTGTCCCTCCGATGCTGGCGGCGTAACACACACTGAGGCTCATGCCTTTCGACAGCTTCTCGTACCTCTGCTCCCTCTTCAGTCTTCGCTCCTCGGCCTCTGGACTCCTCTCACTAACACCTAGAGGGACAGAGCTCAGACATTCAGCATGGAGAAGATACAATTGTTGTGTCCACTGCTGTGTGTGACATGAATTTACTTCTTGGTCTTACAGGCTTTACCATTATCTGTATCCGTTTTACTTATTAAAGACAAAGTCACTTCTGGATTAGTGTAAAACTTTATAAACAGAGTCAGCACTTTGATGAATTAAGATTAGTATTTAAAACCACCATAATCGTTTATTTGGCCTGCACTTTTATTCCTCTTCTTCATCTGTCTTTAATTTTTTTTCTAAAGCAGGAAGTTACTTTAAAGTCAAAGTTAGAAAACATACTTGAATTGACGTTGTTTTCTTTGATTTCCATTTTGTCTTTGGTGTCATCATCATCTGAATCTGCAAAAACATTAGGACAACAGTAAACATAACAATTGGCAAGTACATGTAAAGTTTAAAAAGAATAAAATAAATACTGACACAATCATAAACAATCACACACCGAAGTGGATTTTGTTTTCCTTTAGTCTGAGCTCCTTGTCATAGCTTTCTTCGCTCATCTCAAATGCCAGATTCTCCAGACCGTCCCTTCCATGAGCATGTTCCCTCTCTTCAGCGTTGGCCTCTGTGTCACACAGCTGCTGCAGCACAGCGTTTGCAATGGGCAGCATCATGGCTGTTGAGGCTGTGTTACTGATCCACATGGACAGGAAGGCTGTGGTGCTCATGAAACCAATCATCAGACTGGAGAGGACACAGAACAAATGGTTAGATGATAAGGTGAAGGTCGAAGAAAACATGTATATTAATAGTTTAAATAAAGTTTTGTTTTAATACAATTAAAAATATCTTCACTGGAGGAAATCAAGTTTATACTACAGTAAAATGTCAGTGTTCACCAAAACATTCCCACCACAGGTAATTTAGATATAAGGTTGTTTTTAAAGAAGAGCTGAGGAACATTCAGCAAATGACAATGATTTGTTATAAATTCAAATGTGTAACTGAAATTAGTTGGACAAATATTTACTGTAAACTATTTAATACCTCCTTCCCTTTATCATGATTGTTAAGAGTCAACAGTTTGTTAATGTCAGGCAAAATTATATTCTGAAACTTCCTGCCAGCAGCAGCCTGAGCCACACAGACACAGACAGGAGAGTCCTCATGCATCTATGTATTGTAGCTGCAGTATGTAAATGTATGTGCACATGTTTGTTTGTATATACAGCACAAAGTCTCTTACAGAGAAGGCTTCACTCCTACAATGAGCAGGACTTGAAGGGCGATCCTCCTGTGCAGGTTCCAGTTCTCGACAGCGATGGCCACCAGCAGCCCACCAAAAAAGAGCATGTTGGAGTCTTTCAGGTACTGGATACAAACCTGAGTGAGAGAAGAAAATAAATAATATCCTGAACTAATTCTTGGAAATTAAAAGAAGAGCCAGTCAAATAAATTCTCAGAAATATTCAAATTTTGTGAATAACAGAAAACAGTTGGAAATACCTCTCCTGACTCCATGATGCCCATCATGGGGAACAGAATGATCGGTAGCAGGGCGGTCACAGCCAGGGGGATACACTCTGTACACCAGTACAGCGCCATGAGGATGATCGCATAGCCACATTTTGCTTCCTGTAACGACCAACAAAGATTGTGCTACTTAAATTCAGAGACACGTGACTACAAATGCTCTGGTGTCGATGTCTAGTCGAGAAGGAGAAGACACATCAAACTACAACAACAGGCGAGAGACTCACAAACCTCCGTTAACCTTCAACAGCTGAGTCATCCTGGTTCAACAATCTCTGATCTCTGATCAGCTGAAAATAGTAGAGATTGTGGACTTTGATTTGGGATTATTGGGACTGAATGATCTCTTAAACATGATCCCAGTTTTCAGTTTATCATGGTTAAAGATTACATGGTACAAAGGGTCAGTGACAGAGGCCTTTCCTGAACATGTTACAGCTGAGAAAACAGTGTAAAGCAATAAACACACATCCGGATGGACGTCTTTCAACTTTTTGGATTATCAAAGCTTACCACTTTAAAATTTGAATGCAGTGGATACAGATTTGGATACAATACCACTTGATATATATCTTCGCTTAAAATATACTTTGTGGATTTAGGAAATCAAGAAATAGATCCTTCATTTAATTCAAAATACCAACTATATTAATTTCTGAGATGAACCTACAATATCCCCTTTGAAGCACGTAACAGTGTATTAGAAAACAATGGAATATAATAGTGTATAATATTCTGTAATAATCTCCCTTGCTGAATGTTTTAATAATTATGCTTGAACAACTGGTGTCTCCACCCTCAACCTGTGTTGTGTTTAGGAAGCTGCCACACCTAAGTCACATTTCTGCTCACAAAATAATCTTCTTCCCTGATGAAACTCATCTCCTCTCCCTCCTGACTCTTCAGAAACTGAATGACATTTTAAATCACTTTCATTACTGCGGCCATGACGGCAGAATCAGCCCTTACTTGCCTCATTAACTTCTAAACACAACTCATCTTTATATGCTCTGTTGAAATACCACCTCTCCTCTCTATTACTACTTTCCTTATGTTTTACTGAGTTTTATGACATGTACAGTCAGGGCACCAGGACCTTGACAATGCTTTTTTTCTAGTCATCACATTAGGTTTGAATTATAATCTTTAACACTATTGTTACAGAAAGTATACCTTTCTAAAATCCTAGTTTTGTGGGTTTTTTGTGAGTCCTTAGTACAGCACACATTAATATTACAATTACTGTAATATAAGTAATATAAGCTGTAATTTAATGCATTTCTAGCCAATTTTGCAACAGAGCAACTCAACACCAGAAACACTTATTTAAACCTACATATTCAGCAACATTTAAAGGCTGAAAGTTCCATAGTGGTGGCATAATATAGTGCATGACTTTGAACTACATCATCCAATCAGAGAAGTGATCCTTATACAACACAACTGAGTCAAAAACCGGTCTACAGATTATCTCTTTTACAGAAAAATACACATATACATTTTCATGTTCTTACTGGAGTCGGACTGATGAGTGGCAGCGGCAGAAGCAGAAGAGGCGTCAGGACGACCACAATGTAATTCCTATATCGCCACAGCCATGTTAGAAATCCAGCCATGATTCACGAGGTGTGATGCACATCCACGGTATTGAGTAAAAGAGAGAGAAAATATAAGTGATCCCACTGTTCAATGTAGAAGACTGTTATATATGAAGTCGGTTTATATACTGGAAAAAGATTAACGATTAACTTTAGAGTGAGGGGCCTGCAATTTGAAGGTGTGTTTCCATGTGTTTAGCAGGGGGTAGATAAAGTAAGAAACCCGGGATCAATGATCTACAGAATCAAGATAATTTCTTTGATCTTGACTGTAAAATGCGGTAGCTGCTTCGTCTGCATTAGCTGTAAAGGATTCATAAAAACAAAACAATGATTTTTATTATCAGGACTGGTTAGCACATCCAGTCAACAACATTCATGTGATTTTAAACCTGCAGACACTTAATGTCGTAATGGGACCTACCAGCTAGGCTGCTCAAATTATAAAGCACATTTCATACACAGCGGTAAGTTCAAGGTGCAGGACAGAGACATTAAAAACAACACAGAGATAAAATGAGGGGAAATCAATTTTAAGTTTAAAATAATTTCCAAGTAATATGAAAGCAATTAAAAATATCAAAATACAGATATCTCAAGATAAAGCAGACAAAACCTTGACCCCTGTATATGAACTACAAAGTGACGATTGTGTTGTTGTGCATATCTTGCAGAAGGAGCAGGAGAGGTAAAAACAACAAAACATCTGTGTAACTAATGAATAACAATGTCGTTCCAATGAAACGTCTCCCACAGTGGCTGATATGCAGACAAACCAGATTGTCCCCATGCTGTGTGTGTGTGCGTGTAAAGGTGAAAAGAATATTGTGGGAGAGAGAGATTCATGATTGACATTTTATCACTTGAGACAAACCTTGAGTTTGTATTTAATTACTCCACTGGGAAAAGTCCCAGACAGTTACTGAACAAGGAAAAGATTATCTGCTGGGAAAACATTTGTAATTCAAGTTTTGACTTACATTATATTGTAGATAATCCTCTTCAAGGTTTTATTTAAGAAACAACAAATTATATAAGAACATTCATTAAAAAAATATCTATATATGTAAGTGTGACCATGTCAAATAAGAGGGTTAGGTTTTTGGGGGTGTGAGGTGTGCTGGTCTCATTGGTCAGGTGGGATCAGGTGTATTTCTATCATGAAGCAGCAGAAAGGTACTGACCAACAAAACAGAGGTGCAGGGTTACACTTTTATCTTAAGAGTGTATTTTCTAAATAGTAATATGCACCTATATACTGTAGATGGATGAACAACATGTGAACATGCACACATTTGTTTCCTCTGCAGCCAAATGTTCTCTCTTAAGACCTTGTAAAACTTATAACAGCAATCTTATAATCATATAACCAATGTCCAAACTCACCTGGCTTTTAATGTGAAAGTGAGATAGCTCGGATTGGTTTATTGCATATTACACCATAAAATATATCCATATGTAAACCATAATTAATTAAGAGACTAAGTACACACCTTTTTGCCAGCATGAAACTAGCCCAAGTGGAGTGGCACCTCTCATTTCCTTTAAAAAATATGGAAATTTGACTGATTTACCTGAGCCTGTAACTTTTTATTTTATCTTTTCTTTTTGCACCTTAAAAAGTGTCACAAAATGTGTTTAGCTGTTCATCTTGTTAACGCACATCTATAGAAACAAAGCTGCGAAAGTGTTTTTTATTGCCATAAAATCATTTCATCATTATAAAAATCATTTCAGTTTGTAACCTTAATCTACCTCATAAACATGGAATTATTATGATTATACTGTGATAGATTTAAACATAACTTGCTCTTTAGTCCTCCAGGTTTATAATTTTGATCTGAATAATAAAATAAGTGATTGACAATTTACAAACTCTGACAGGGTAAATTTCCTATTACACTGTTCTGCCACAAATATATCATTGATAACCACAAAAACTAAGATCACACATCCATATCCCCTTTTTGTGTTATCACAAATTAGAACTGAGTAATATTGCAATACTGTATTTTGTCTTCCCATGCAAACAAAGGAAGCTGCAATTCACACATTTCTTATGATGAGAAGAGAGTTGTATGCTAAAGTTTTTACAAGCTGATTCTTTGTTATTAGAGAAAACAAACTATTGGTCTCTAACTGAAGGATTAGTACAGACACACAAAAACTCCTGTCTAAATGCAGTGTCTGACTGAAAAAACAAAACTCTTTGTCAAGCATCATAAATGACTGCTGGGTGTTTTCATTTTCATCACTGCTGTAATTATTTTTATTAAACTGACCTGAAAGGGTGTGTTCATGTTAGCTGCTCAAGTTACAATCATGTGATTCAGCAGAGAAACGAGAAAATACAGACATAATAAGCCTTCTAGGTAAACTCAGTGACAATGTTTTCTATACGTTTGTGTTGATCCATTAGTATTGTGATCAAATTAAAGGGTAATAATAATAATAATAAAATACTAATAATTTTCAAATGCATAAATCTTGATTTTTGTATCCGGTATGAAAGAAACCAATTGGATTAAAAATGTAGTTATAAGGTGACCTAAAAAACTAAAGTACATTCAGACCATACACTCAGATAATTAAGGTATGGACACAAATACTTCTTAGTTTTATTCTGTGGTGAAATGACATGTGTGTGTGCATGAGTATCAGACATGACCTTAGTTTCTGTGAGGTGCCAGGGTGCCCATACTTTTAGCCCTTTAAGTTGTGCAGATCGTGGTATATCTCCAGGACTGGTATTTGTATATCAAAATATCTAATGAGACATAGATAGATAGGTAGATATACTTTATTTATCCCAAGCTGGGAAATTATAGTGCAGCAGCAGCATTACACAACACTTCTGTGGTTTTCACATAATGAAGTAAGAGTGTCAAAATTAGGCTATGTCCAATTATTCCAATGAACATATATGAGGGGTCTCTGAATATTTTCTTATATATATTCATATATGATCATGTAGGGGCCTTAACCCAGAATAAACCACTGACATAAACAACTGCTTGTGTTAAATGAAGTGTAGTTCACCTCTTCGTCCAGATGGTGTCGCTGACTCTATGCTTTAACGTGTATTACTTCCTTTATGGAACGGATCTGCTTGATAAATTAACTCCTTTAACTTGAACTAAACTCAAACTCCGGCAGCGCTGACTCTTCTAGCATTAGTATGGTTAGCTAGTTAGCAGTTAGATAATGACTAACTAGTTGGTTAGTGTGTGAATCCTCAGTGGAGACTGAGTCAGAGAAGTTCACAGTTACACCAGCTCGACATGGAGGAGTCGGACACCGCAGCCATTCTTCCCGCTGATGTCCTCAACGCTACATCCGAAGCGGCGCAAGCTGACGTACCCACCACCAACGGGAGCTGTGAACCCCGACCCCGGTTCTCATGGCCGCTGCTGCCGCCGGTGACCGTGGAGCCGGTGCTGTTCCTCTCCATGTTCTCTCTGGCCCTGCAGGCGCCTCTGTCCACTCAGTATCTGTGGGACCGACTCAGCGAGGACCTCGGCTACAACGGCTCCAAGAGGTCGGAGTGCACCAACAGCTCCGTGCCCCCCGACCCTCTGCAGAAGGTGACGCCCACACCCACCGTCTGCTAACGGCTATTTATCGTCATATCGTCTCGTATGGCTGGTACAGGGCTGATCGATATGGCTATTCGATAGTTGATTAGTCGAGATTGATAATTATCACGAAAAGTGCAACAGTAAACAACTGATTTCTGCTCCTGAGTGAGTGTTTTTGTGATTTTAAACTCTTTTTTTGTGAGCAGAGAAATACAAACACTTTACAAATCTGACTTAGATCAGTTATGTTTTATACACTGTCTTATTCACTGTGTAATATAACATAATATTGATATATATTATTCAACTTCTCTTATTTTCTTATTTATGAAACGTATATTGTGATGATTGCTGATGTTGTTTTATTGTCCAATTCTGTGTCAATGTAAATACCCAGTGTCACATTCACATGTCAGTGTGTCCCCAGTACAAGACAGTCTGTGCTGCTGGCAGATATGGCTGTGGTCTTGATATACAGTAGAATACCTAAAACTACTTTATGTGAGCGGACACACTCAGAGTTTTCCACTTGTGTTCAGATCACAAAAAACACGTGTTCATACCAGGTGTGTTCGGGGCCTGTGGTGGTTTGGTTGTGGTTTTGTTCACCACCTGTTTTCATGTGATCTGAGGGTGGTTATTTTTGAGAGTAAAACATACCCACAAGGACCAAGGGTGAAGGGGCGGAGGCACATCGGGGAAGCACTTAAAACCTCGTGGCTATCCAAAGTGGGCCTTCATCAAAAACTCCAAAAGTTGGCCGAAAAGAAAACAACAGTAAACAGAAGCATTGTGATTATGTATATTTGTGGGTTGATATGTTCCTTAATTATTAAATCTTAAGTATAATGGTTTTTCATCAAAACCTCTGGGTGGGGAAAAATAAATGAAACCTGTTTTCAGTTATATCTTAAAAGTTTTAACAAAATTAAGACTGTGTTTTTCCACAATCTGTAAAGTCTCCCTGACAAGAATGATGATGATGACCTCCACCCTGCCTTCTGTTTTTTTCCTCAGGAGGTGGAAACCCTAACAGCCCACTGGAACCTGTACATCAGTCTGGCAGGCTTGTCTGTAGGCCTGTTGGTGGTGCCTCTCCTGGGCTCATGGAGTGACCTCGCAGGGTCGCAGGCCAGTCCTCATCCTCCCTAACCTTGGCCTGGCACTGCAGGCAGTAGTTTACCTCATAGTGATGTACCTGAAGCTGCCGGTGGTCTATTTTCTACTGGGCAGAATGCTGAGTGGCCTTTCAGGTGATTTCAATGCCATCCTGGCAGGCTGCTTTGCATATGTGGCTGATACCAGTGACAGGAGGTCCCGCACCTTCAGGGTGGCAGTGCTGGAGGCCTGTCTGGGTCTGTCAGGGATGCTGGCCAGCATTATCGGGGGGCAGTGGCGGCGTGCACAAGGGTAAGAAATGTCAGGCAAGTTAGTGCATTTGCTTTGACTCAAAATCCTTACTATATGTTAATGCTTGCATTTAGGTACATCAACCCATTTTGGCTGGTCTTGGCCACCAACTTGGCCTCAGCTCTGTACGCTTACCTGTTTGTCCGAGAGTCTGTCCTGCCAGACCCAAGTGCGAAGCTCCTCACCCCTCGCCACCACAAGGCTGTCTGGCACCTCTACTCATCGGGAGGGAGGAGCAGTGAGAATGGTGGAGGGTTTCAAAGATGCAAGCTATGGTTTTACACACTCAGCTTCTTCCTGGTGGTGATGGTACATTCCGGCTGCAGGGAGCTGTATGTGCTGTACGAGTTAAGCTCGCCGCTGTGCTGGGGCCCCGCCCTCATTGGCTACGGGTCAGCAGCTCAGCACCTGGCCTACCTGAGCAGTCTGCTGGGGCTGAAGATCATGCAGCGCTGCCTGGAGGACTCCTGGGTGGCTCTTGTGGGTCTGGCCTCCAACATTACAGGGCTAGTGGTCTTCTCTGTAGCTGACACCCTTCAACTCATGTTCACAGGTGAGAGGCTCAGAAGTGAGTTAATGATCCAGATGTTTTGTAAACAGCTTTCCTCGTAAAGTATTATGGTGGTCGAAAATAAGGTTTTCTAACTAAAGGATTTTCTACTCATAAACAAAAATTCTGGACAATGCAGGTGAGATCCATTCAAAATCAAATCATTCTCAGAACAGAAATCTGTGTTTATATTTGCTTTATTTAGCATATTTGGCTTCAGCATGATTGTCTATTTTGATCTTTTCTGGCTTTATCCTTTGCAGCAAAATTGCACATTACACAAAGATACATTTTTCTTTTCATCCTCTGTTATTAGTGCTTTCCCACCTTCACAAGAAAAGTTTTGAAAACAAGCACACTTCTTCTGGTGGTCAGGTGAAACTGATCTAACATTATCAGCCAAAAGCATCTGACAGACTGACCAAGCTGTCAAACTGAGAATGTAAACGTGCAGACCAGGCAATCAAAAACTCCTGTGTAACTTCAGATCAGTTTACTTGAGCATCAAAGTTAAAATATAATTTTATGTGTCACCAGGTTATGGTCTGTGTTTCCTCTTCATGGCCACGACACCTGTTCTCAGGTCGAAGCTGTCAAAGTTGGTGGACCCATCAGAGCAAGGTCAGCTGCCATCACATTTAAACACTGTGCATGTTTAAAACAACTGTTTTTGACACAGCAAACTGTATGGATACCATTAAACCAGTATATTGTGAGGTAGCGCAGCTTGTTTGAATTAGAGCAGTGTTGCACCACTTGCTGTTTCATTTGCAGCACTTGTCCCTTGATCCAGAGGGACAGCTTGTGTAGATAACTGTGTGTGTTTTTGTTTTGTTGCAGGTGCCCTGTTTGCCTCTGTTGCTTGTGTGGAGAGCTTATGTTTTCTGGTGGGTAGCAGTGTCTTCAACTCACTGTACCCAGCCACCCTGCACTTCATGAAGGGCTTTTCCTTCCTTTTTGCTGCCATCATCCTCTTCATCCCCGCTGGAATAATAGGGTGAGTCTGCTTGTGTCTCAGTAACTTGTCTTTTCTTTATTTTACTGCTGTGCTCTTGTTATAAGAGGTAAGAATTCTCAACAAATACCTATGAAATATCAGAAAATCTATATCCACTCCTTAAAAATGTTTTGCTACTTTTAATCATCTGTCTTTCAAGGACTCTACAATGTTTAGACCAGAGGAGAGACCCCAGAGACTCCACAGTATCCTGACCTGAAAAGATGCAGAGGAGGAACCTGTCATGTGGTTTAAGTTCCTCCTGGTGTCAGTGTGTGCGGTGAGCAGCTCTGGCACAAAGACATCCATCATGTCCGTCTGTGATCCTCAGGGAAACGATTTTTAAGAGAGTTTAGCGACTGGATTCTTGTCACATCAAGTGATAAAGACCAAAGGATGAAGAATCAAACTTCTGTCTGACTTCACTGACAATCTCAACTTTGTACTCAGGTAGTGGTGTAATGAAGAAGATTTTATTCATGCTTTTATTTTGTGATTTGACACATTTTCAGTATCAATGCAATGAGTGCCAACGAATTTTCTGTACATTTCCATTTTTAATATATGGACTTCAATAGCTTTAATGGCACACTGCAGAGTATAGTGCTAGGGGAAAGTAAAGTGCAAGAGGACTCAGAGAAACGGTACGTTTTCAATTATGTCATAAAGCAGACTCAAACACCACTCACCTCTTTTGGCACCTACACAAGAATCATATCAAACAGTACAGAGATGGATTAGTGCCACAAAAGAAAATGCAGACACAGACATTGTAAAAGACTTTTATCTGAAACAGAACATATCATAAAGGATCATGAAGATGGAATGAGATAATAGCTGCTGTTGTTACCTAACATCTGCAAAGACATTTACACACTCAATAAAAGATATGATTGGCGGTTAACTAGGAGTGATATGTATCGTTCTCTGATATGAAATCAGGATATGAGATTGGTCACACACTTTTTGTTCCTTCTGGGAAAGAACTTCCCTTAAAGTTTATGAATCTAATTGTTTCCTGTATACTGTTTTTCAAACGAATTCCAGATGCAGAATTTCATCTGCATCTGGAATGTACAGCATCTTACAGATTATTTTCCCCTGATTCTTCACCACGTGCAATTTATTTCAAATCAGAAGTCAACTGTTTTTTTGATACATATCATCTGCTTCGAGTACACTTTATTTTATCTTTTTTTTGTGTGAAAACACTGCATTCTCAGAAACTGGGGACTAGTCAGCAGTATATAAAGTGGTTAAATTGAGCTCCACCTGCATCAGTTATTATATTCAAATAATATAACATCCATTACTCTTGGGACTTAATGTATAATTATATTACTTTGGTACTTTTGATTGCAGGATTTTACTCATAACAGAGAATTTGTCCAAACATGTCCAAACGCAGCTTCGATTAAAATTGCAGCAGCAGCCTGGGATTACTGAGTTACACCTTGACCCTCCTCCCACCCTCCCTTTCCCATAAAGCAGAGTGCACAGTCCAAACTCCCTGAACAACACTGGATAGTCCCAGAGCTCAGGCCCACAGCCCGACATGCGCACAGGGGTCACAACCTGGTTCCACATTGAGGGAACAAGAGCTGCCAAATCAGCTTTAAAATGCACAAAGGGAAGTCACAATGTTAAGTGAAGCATTAACTGGACGACTGTGAATTGATCTGCATGAAGATTGTTTTTGACACGGGGCAGCAGTTTGTTCAGATCATGTGATCAAAGCATTTCTTCAGACATACTGAGCGACAAAACTGACCAATGAGGCTGTTTTTACTTCATCATAATCAATATGTGCAGTATTAATTTATTTATTGGAATAGAAGTGTTTTGTTTATTTTGTGATTAAGATTATGACAGCTGTTCACATTTCACATGTATGTAAGTGAACTTGAAATGAAAGATCATTTCACTGTTTTTAACACATTTTATTTGTTTTCATGTTTCAAATAAAGAGACCAAATAATGTTTGTTTTACACTGAAAACCATAAAAACACTTGATAAAAAAAATTTAAGTCCTGTACAAAAATGTAAATGAGCATTTTTAACAGATGCTATGAGGACATTGAAGGCATAACTGGATGAAATCCCTTCAGAACAGAAGTTGCATTCAAGCTAAAGAAATCAAATCAATTATCAAACAACATGTGACCAACACATCTCAACAACTGCTTTGGTTAATTTGCAAATGTTTCATCATGTCTTTATTTCAGCATCAATGAAGAAGGATGTTTTTTTGTCAGTTCTGATGTTCGATCGTCACAGGTGTACAGCTACAGCCGTTATCCACCTCTTCTCTTTTATATTTTCACAAACCTTGGTGTTCGTGTCATATTTCTAGATTTCTTCTATTGAATACACTTACTTGCAAGGATGAAATATCAACTGCAAAAGCAGATAATTAATTACTCAACAGTCTTAACACTGGCAGATAAAACCTCAAGTCAACTGAATTAATTAAAGTGTTAGGTATTGCGTTACTGTGTTGCAACAAGTGAAGAAAACACTAAAACAAATTAGGTCATCAGTTTTCCAGGAGTAACCATTGCACGATTGCTTGTGATCTTATCTACTTTTACAGAGGAAAGGAAGCATTTAATACTATACGCATGTATTTCATTGCCTTTACACTCATTACATCTGTTTGGTTAAATTAGGCGTGCACTTATAGTGTGTTACTTATGCTTCCATCAGACATTTAATCCATCATAGAGACTCTGATCATGAAATCACTTCAATGCAAGTCAAGGTTTCTTTTCTGCCACAACCCAAACTTAAGAACAAAACACACATGACAATGAATGTTGTATGAGAATTAATCGAAAGATGAATCTCAATGGCTTTTATGAGGATGTCAGTGTCAGTGGAAGCCTCAGAAATTGCTAATAATGATGTTGCTGGGTGTCAGTGACAGCTGATCTATCACAGTTGTTTTCCTGAGAAACAGAAGGCGTACCTGAATATACATATACAGCAGTATGATACTAACATTAAAGGCTTTGAGTTTATTATATACAATGTGAACTACCTTTTTCAATTCTGTGTATTGTTTGCAATATATTTAGTCGAATTATATTAGGTCATCAAATAAGCTTCACATGTATTTGGGCAGAGCAACGGGGAAGCTGCCGGCCAGTTCACCATAGGCCATGTGGAATTTGGCATCATTGAAATTTATTATAGCTGCGTTTGTGACAGTTTATTTCTTTTGCCCTTTGGAGGTGTCTGGGCCGTCGATTTGGTCCGTGCATCTTTTCAGAAAGCGAAGGATCTTCTCGATGGAGGCCTCCTGATACTCGTGGGACCATCTGTGTCAAAAGAAGGTAACAGGCATTTGATGATTTGAAGATAAATCAGTTGTCTCTGATGGATTTTACAGATCTGCTGTAAACATCAATCACAAACAATAGAAAGTTCAAACCTGGTTTGATAAAATATTCACTTGAGGAATCTGAGGCTTTGAAAGATTAACAAAATCATATCTATTAAATCAGTTGCACTTGAAGTTCTCCACAGAGTCCATTACACAAATGCAAAATAAGACAGAATTTACCCCACTATTAGCAACACTTGCAACAGATATAAACAATCCCCTGCTAATCACGCTCATATGTTCTGGTCTTGCCCCAAACCTACAACCTTTTGGGAGAGCGTTTTCGACACAATGAGCAGAGCCTATGGTCGGACCATCTTGCCCAACCCCTTATCGGCCATTTTTGGCACCTCTCCTGTCACTAATCTCTCTGTAGCGACAAGACGAGCCTTGGCCTTCACGACCCTGCTGGCCCGGCGGCTGATTTTACTCAATTGAAAGCTCACCCGTCCCCCAACACATGATTGCTGGATCAAGGAAGTTCTCTGTAATTTAAAACTCGAAAAACTTAGATTTTCACTTTCAGGATCTACCAAGGTATTCCAAGATACATGGAACCCTTTACTTGATTTTTTTAACGGCCTTAATCTGTCTCCGGACTTGGAAGAAGCCAAGGCTCTCACTCACTCTTACTACACCCCACACTCCTGTACTACTGTAGTAGCTTCTCACCCCTTAACTCCACTCCCTCCCAAGGGAATTACTGACATACTACTGTATCAGTCACTGTTTATAACCATTGTATGTCATGTCATTGGAAAATTCAATTAAAAAGATCAGTTGCACTTAACATGGTGAACACTATGTGGTGAACACCAGAATGTACCAACCCAAATAGACAGTAAATGTGTTACTCACTTGACGCCATTAAATTTGAGAACCGATCTCATGTCCTCTGGCAGAGACATGGCATCTGGCCACGCAAAATTATCTATGACAGGGATTATGGTCTTCTTTCCAGCCAAGGCCGTGACTATCTCCTGCAAAGTAAATGATCATTTTACAGAGTCTATGAGCTACTGAAATGTAAAGACATGTAAAAGCACCTTTCACAAATCTGATGTGGTTTATTCCAACTAATACTGTTCAGATGTTACATCAACATAAATGTGGATTATCATTGAGGCTTTTAAACAAAAATGAGATATAATGAGTCCCAATATTTAGAGAATGAAAAACTACTGGCCTTATGCACCCAATCCTTCATGTCAGTATCACCCATGCACTTGTCGAGTGCGTTGGCCGACAGGACCAGGATGAAGTTGCTAGCTCGCTGGACGCTCTGGATCAGTTTGTCGTCAAATTTCCCGGCCTCCAGTTTCTCTACATCTATGAAGACGCTGTATCCTCGAACCTGCAGGTGAACCTTCAGAAGGCTTGGACCAGGGAAGAAGGAAAAGATGCATGAATACAGACTGAATTTTCAATCTCACTTTTAAACTGGCTTTAATTGAGCTATTTTCTCATCACCTCCTCTCGTCCTGATTCAGTTCTTACCTGGCCAGCTGGGAGCCGGTGGTCCGACGGTAGCTTATGAACACGTCGGGTCCTGCAGGCTGGGCGTCTATGAGGCAGGGCTGCGAAGGGTGGCGACTGGCAGACAGTACCTTGGCTCTGTGTACTCCGTTGTTGATGTTGCAGTCATACTGTAGCTGCTGATCGGTCAGTTTCTGGAAGTTATTGCGATCCACGCCTGACTGGACCAGACCGTAGGTGTACTGACGGAAGCGAGGGTCCACCTCAACTAACCAGTCAGCCATGTTGTTTGGGTCACATGTGGAGTAGTTGGCATATGTTTTCAACACACGCAGATCCCTCAGAAATCTGGAGAGGGTAATAGAAAAGGTGAAGAAGAAGAAGAAGAAGACAGGTTTTGCTCCGATTGTGTGTTAAAGAGTTTTTACCACTTGCCTTTTTCGAGTGAGGCCTGCAGTCATTCCCAGGTCACTGCTCAGATCCTGGTCTGTGATGTTCAGCAGGAGGTCTCCGTCCACCTGCATCTCCTACATAACAAGTTTGTGAACTATGTCAGACACATTGCAGACAGATGCTGGTGGAAAGGATGAATGGATCTACAACTCTTCAATCTCCAACTCACCTTGAAACGGTCACAGTAGGTACTGAACCCAACCTGCTGTAGCCACTTCTGCACCTCACAGGTTTTCCAGTTTGGAACACACGGCAGGATGCGATTTGGAACTTCCTCGTTCATCATTCTCAGTGCCCGTTTGGCGAGGGAACAGGCTGTACCATTACTGGAGTACATGACGATTCTTTTTAGGCCCTGCACTGCTCCGATCTCTTGAAATATCTCGGAACAGAAGACACAAATTATTCACAACAAAGTTACCAGACAGTACAAGCTAAAATGTCGAGTTCTATGGAAAGTGGACTTCGGTTGTACCTTAGTGTTGTGCTGACGAGACTTGATGCTGGACTCAACACAAAAGTAAAAGGCTGCAATGCACTTTCCCTCCAGTCTTGTGCCATCCAGTAAAGGCAGAAAGTGCTGCAGATCAGATGCTGTCCTCCCCTGCATGAAGTCTGCTCTGTCCAATAAATTGCGGGCAAAGTCATCCGGATCCAAGGAAGCAATGAACGGCTCCACCAGCTCCAAGGTCCCAGATTTCACCACCTCCTTCTCAATTTCTTTGTTTGCGGCCAACACAGTCACAGCCAGGCATGCATGGAACCGAATAAGTTCGTCCTCTTTGGAGAAAGCCAGAGGGAAAAGCCATTCAGCCGCCTGTTTTTCAATCATCAATCGCTGGCAGCGGTGGCCCCCGTACATGGCACAGTTAGCCAGGGCCACAGCACAGTGTCTCAGCACGGTGGGATCCGTGCCCCGGCACCAGAAGAGAAGGGCATCCAGGGCACCATTGGAGATTAGGTGGACAGACGTCTCCTCGGTGTGTTTGAACATGTGCTCCAGGATCCCAGAGACGCTGCGAGCAAGCTGGGCATCTTCCTGCTGTCGGGTCAGGTTTAGGATGACCCCCAGTCCGATACGAGCAACGTAATCTCTGTCAACAGAAATGTGTACATGATGGCAATACATGTGTGTAGAATGACATAAATTCATAATGGTCATTAGATGGAACAGGTATTGAATTAAAAACCTGAATATATTTAGTTTTGGGATGTAGGTTTGAGAAAATAAATTACAAGATGCCAGTATTACCTTTTAGTGACATTTTGAAAACTAAACAAATATGAACTAAAAGAGAATAAAAATAAAACTTAAGATCAGCTTATAGTTAAAATGAGCTGTAAAGCCAACATAGCAGGTTTGCACAAAAACCAATACTGCCTAAATTATTGTATTATTGAACACTCCCCCTCATCATCACTCCCTGGCAATTTGTTTTAGAGGAATTGTCTCAAAAATGAAAGATGCCACTATTTGGATTTATTGCTAACATTTGATTACATGAGCTTACTTTCCTTCTGGTAAATAGATTGACCTAGTTAACTTTTGTATCTCTCAAAATTCTGATCACAAAACTAAATACTGCCTGAAACATTTATAAATCTTGCAATGTCAAACTTTTGTTGAGACGTTGACTAAATAACGTGATCCCTGTAGTGGCTGTAGTTTGAGGTTAATTTTTAGTTGCATATACAAAAATTGTTTTTGTTCTACAGAGTAACACCTAGTATGTTATTGTATTGCATCATATTTGAGTGTTTTTTGTTTATTCATGTGTAAACACAGCACATGTCTGACAACAGAAATTAAACATTCATATTATAATATTAATAATGTATAGATAGTGTAGAGATAAAAGGTTTCATCGCAGAGCTGTTGTACCTGTTGTCTGAGATCAGTACCTGCTCCAGCAGTTTTGCAGACTCATAGACGATCTCCACAGAAGGTGTCTGGTGGAGTTGAAGCAGCAGCTCCAGGCCTCCCTCCAGCCGGACCCTGTTGCAGATCTCCTCGGCCACCTGACGGCCCACGGTGGGCAGGACCCAGGCCTCCTCCACCAGCTGGAAGATCTCCGCGATGCCCCGGTGGGTCTCCCCCGAATCGCAGGACTCTTTGGCCGACTTCAGCCTCCCGATGGCGGCTCGCAGGGCGGGGAGCGAGACGCTCAGCACCGCCTGCACGTCGGCGTTGACGCCCGGGGACACCGGTCTTTGGGGGTCGGAGCCGGAGCCGCTCCTCCCTCTCTGCAGCCGGCTGACATAATCCGGCACCGTGAGTCTTTCCGAGCTGAACAT
The DNA here is from genome assembly GCA_026259375.1 of Verasper variegatus. Taxonomy (NCBI): domain Eukaryota; kingdom Metazoa; phylum Chordata; class Actinopteri; order Pleuronectiformes; family Pleuronectidae; genus Verasper; species Verasper variegatus. The sequence goes on along the minus strand of CM048047.1, from coordinate 9,084,007 downwards.
GGCGCAGAAATATCGATGGAGCCTCCACAGGAGTAGCGTAAGGGAGAGGAGCATCTACCGGCTGAAACAAGTGAGATCAGTTTCTCTGTATGATGACCCAAGAACCCCTTCAATATAATACGATACAATGCTGCAGCTTGTTTGTTTATAAAGCTCCTGTCAGTGAGATCCAGTAAACAGCCTCCTCCCAAAGGCCTCGGATGTAAATCACAGCTGACACATCTCATCACACTGCATCACTTCCCTGTGGATGTCATCCCTCACACCTAAGCAGCTCAGAGGATGTTCACGCACAGTCACAGCTGCTGTTGGTTTTCTCTCGTACCGACGATCATTGGACATACACGTAAATACATCCGTTTGAAGAAATGTGCTTAAAGAGGCCAGATCTCAGCACACCCAAGACTGCAGAGACGGGAAGGGTAGCCCTGCTTGTTTACCGGAAATAAAGCCTCTATCGTTTGTTTCTGTTCAGGGGTTTAGCGGACAAAGACCGTCTCTTCATCACATGTGGGGGTTTTCATTCCACCGCATCAGAGGAAGCGCCGCAGCGTCTTGTTTCACGTAAAAAATACTAAATATATCAGCACCTGACCTACCGCATCTTCAGGTCAGCATCCGCATCTTCTGGGGTCTGCTCCGCCCACTGGCTCCTAACACTGCCGGCTATGTACAAGAATAGAAGCGCACCATCCTCCCTGCAGCAAGGCCGGTGAGAACAGGCTCATTGTGAGGACCGCCCCCTGCTGGAGGAGCTGGGGAGGTTGGAACGTGTGAGGAGAGGAAGCCGGAATGGCACTAAGTAGAGTGCATATACCTCCACCGAAGAACACAGCAGTCCCCTTGTGAAACCAGATTTAAAGTCACTAGATCTGGGTTTACATTTGTGTCCGCGCCAATTTGCACACACTCGTAAAAACCTGTCCCCTGAACATTTATATTTTCATCAAGATCCCAAATGTTCTCGGAGAAATGCATAGAAAATGTTGAAAAACGCCCTTAAGTGAGTGAAAAAGCATTCCTGGATCCGCCTCCTGATCCAGATCCATGCCAAAGTTTTGTGGTAATCCGTCAGCACAGGGGTGAAAACATAACCTCATACCATACCTTGGTAAACTTTTGTTTTACCAACTTAAAAAAAACGATTTAGTTGGTAGCAGACAAATGAATTAAGTGTGCTCTCAGTAAAGTTAACAAGTTCTAGGCCTACTATCACAATTAATCATTTTTTATTTGAATAAGTTTAATTCATTTGTGTGTAGCCAGTATTTGTAATATTTGATATACGAAAACATTCACCTAGTTGATTTTAAGATGAAAATGCAGTAATTCCCCAGTATAAATTCAAAAGTTGAGCATTGAAAGTTCAAGAGACGATCATGTGGCTCAAACTTTTGTTTCCTGCTGAGCTCTTTTTTTTCTGTGTCTGTTTATTCAGTTGAAAAAGAGGTTTGTCAATGAGATTAGTAAACAAGGATGTGGGGTGACTGACACATGTTTCCAATGATTGGGAGCACACAGTCCATCATTACTTTCTCATTCTGTCCTAACACACAGCAGAGGCAACATGAGGCTGCAGGTCGTCCTGCTCGTTCTGCTCGCTCACCCCTTTGCTGCTGAAGGTAAGTACAACATTTATAATCTATATTTTTAGTTAACAAAGTACTTGTAGTTACATTACTTCAGAAGAACAATACAGAATATGCAGTATAAAAACACATCAAGTAGGATACAGTATTCTTCAACTTTCATCTTGTCTTAAGAGTCGTGTATGGATCGCTGTGAGAATGGTTTCGACTCTGAGAGGAAGTGTCAGTGTGACTCGATGTGCAAGTATTACAAGAGCTGCTGCTATGACTTCGAGGTGACCTGTGGGATGATGAGTAAGAAACCTCTCTGCTTTGTTTGTTCAAAATATATTACATTACAGTACTACAAAATACATACAGTCATTAGTCAAAATCTTGCAGCAAACAATGGTCACTGATGTCATTTTCATCCTCCCTTCAGCTCGTGGAGACACGTTTTCGTCTCCAGAGGATGCTGCTGAAGATGAGGTGTTGGAAGGCACTACTTCTTCCCCCGGACATTCAACACAGTCTTTTACCACAGCTGGTCATCAGCTGAAGTCCATGCGTCCGCCCGTCTCTGACTTCAGACCACAGTGGCCTCCAGAATCCACACTAGACATGACCAAACCAATACGAGTGATGGACACCTTATTTCCGAGAGTCCCTGTCAGACAGCAGACACCCACCTCAAACACTGTCCTCCCTACACAGAAGGTCCCCTTAACAACTGAACCCCCTAAGATTGATACAACAACTCAGATGACCACTGTACCCGTCACTACTCGCACCACTGAAGCCCCTGACCCAGACGCTGAGGTCTGCAGTGGGAGGCCTTTTGACTCTTTCATGCAGCTTAAAAATGGCTCCATCTTTGCCTTCAGAGGTGAGTGACTGGCAATATAACCCTCTAATACTCAAATGTAGAAATCTGATATTTGAAGAGCAAACCTGCCTTTTAATGTAGGATTCTTAACCATGTGTGTTTTCTAGGGGACTACTTTTTTGAACTGAACCAGCAGTCGGTTGTACCTGGTTATCCAAAGCTCATTAAGGACGTGTGGGGCATCGACGGGCCAATCGATGCAGCTTTCACCCGCATCAATTGTCAAGGGAAGACCTACATCTTCAAGGTGGGGACACAGACAATTCTCTTTTCACTTGTCATCAGTGTGTCAGACTACCAAATATGTATGTTTTAATGCATGAAAACTTTAAACAGGGTAACAAGTACTGGAGGTTTGACAGTGGCGTAATGGACGAAGACTATCCTCGAGATATCAGTGTGGGCTTTGACAAAATTCCCGATCACGTGGACGCAGTGTTTTCCCTCCCTGCCTCTGGTCATCACGGACGAGAGAGAGTCTATTTTTTCAAAGGTACCGCCACATATTCCACACTTTGGTGGATGAACACATGATACTGTTGAAAATCAAATATAACATACATATAAAAAGTGCTCAAAGATTTTCATATGGTCTCTTGTTGGTTTCTCCAGCGGATCAGTATTACATGTATGAGTTCTTGCACCAGCCGTCTCATGAGGAGTGTATCACCATGTCTGAGAGGTCTCCGTCCATGCTGTTCAGACGCTACACTGATGTATACTCCAACGTCTATGAAAGTTTCTTCGGCGAACTCTTCTCTGACTGTGAGTTGTGCTGTTGGGAATCACTTGTGTGTGTCTGGATTTGAGGCACGTGTCATGTTCACAGTTCACACTTTATGTTTTTCCAACCTTCTGTAGTGCCTCAGCATCATAGCAATCACCACTTTATTGACAAAGACTGGAAGGGCCTCAAGTCTCCGGTGGATGCTGCCATGGCAGGAAGGATCTATGTGACTCCCTTGACGTCGTCACGCCGCGACGGATATGGCCAGGACCGGCAGTGGGATCAGCAGTACAGACAACAGTGGGATCAGCAGTACAGACAACAGTGGGATCAGCAGTACGGACAACAGTGGGATCAGCAGTACAGACGACAGTGGGGTCGAGGGAGGCAAAGCCGTTCACCTGTGTGGGGCTCCATGGCTGAGCAGGGCATGAACATGGGTCAGGACTTGGCTGCCAAGGGGATGGAAATGGGTTTGAAGTTGGCAGAGAGAAGGATGGAAATGGAGGAGCGGCTTGGACGGGGCAGGGACAGAGAGTGGGAACAGGAGGGGGACCGATACCCGCAGAACAACAGACGCAATTACGACTCCAGAAACGACAGGTGGCCCTTGGAGAGAGCGAGGACAATGCCCATTCAGAGTGTCTTCTTCTTTAAAGGAGGTAAGTCAGCAGAGGAAAGCGTCATTAGCAGAGAACTTCCGGTTGGGAATAATCAGACAGAGCAGTTCAACAAACTATTTATTCACTTAAGCTTTAGACGAGGAACTCATTCAATTTTGGTGCAGATTCAAGAATTTCCTTTGCACTTTCTCTAATGTATAATGTATATACTGTCGGGCATTTTTAAACCTTTTTGTTGATTTGTCAGAGAATAATTATTGGATCTTGATTTAAAAAATCTTGGCAGAGCGTCTGAGTGCCATTCTAATTGTTTAATAAATTACTTTCGTTTATACAAACAGGATAGGATATGCCCACAACATGTCCCATGAGTATTTGCTACTGGCGTGCAATCAAGGCCTCATGGGATCTGTAATCAAATCAAATCGTATCTTACTTAATTTGTTGAATGAGGATATTAATTTGGTCAGAGGTGCATGGAAACCATGCAAGGAAAGATACCAAAGCAAAATGTGTATGTTGTCATAACATCACCCTCCCTCCATACCAACAAAATCAAAATGCCTTTTTCTGAGTCACACACACAGTCCCCCATGCAGAACGTCCTGTAGCTTTGACCAAAAATAAGAGCTAAAAGGTGAATTAAGGTACATAGTACGTAAGGTTAAATGGGGTCAAAAAGTAACCACTGTGTTATCTCTGTGTACGTTTAAAGTGCAAGGTGATCGAAACAGTAGAAGGTTCCCATGTAACCCCAAGAACATTATTTCAGCTTTGTTCAGTTAGAGCCACAGACGACAGCTGACAGACAAGGCAGGAACTCAGTAATTTAATAAAAGGTTCATCCAGAAACTTTCCCCTGGCTCTGTCTCACCACACCAAAGTTACTATAACTGGTTTCACATGCTGTGTATTAGCCCACATGACAAAGAAACAGATGCTTGAAATAACTCTTTTTTTGGTTTAACCCTTGAAACCAGTTATAGCTCCAGACAGAATGAATGATTGTCTTGTTTTGTGTGTTTTCTATAGATAAATACTACAGAGTGGACCTCAGCACCAAGAGAGTTGACCCTGCTGTTCCTCCATATCCCAGATCCATCGCCCAGTACTGGCTCGGCTGCTCAAAAACCAGTAGAACAGAGAAGTAGCGGTTTCAAATGTCTATATTGATACATTTGATACAGCAGGATCGAGTAGAGTATGTTGTTTTAGAGCTGTGTTCACTGTGATATCTGTGTCAGTGTGTTCAGTGTTACAAATAACTAGCTGCTCATTAACTTTAGAAAATATTGATCTGTGAAAGTCCACATGCTCCCTGTTGTGGCCAAAGTTCAGCAGGTGGGTTTTCTGAACGCTGCAGGTCATCAGTTCACCTACTTCATCGAACACAACCGTTCTGATATAAGAAAAACTATGTTTATTTGCAACAGTCAAAAGGTTTAATGTTTTATACATTTACATTCTTTTATTCTTTGGTATAATATAATAATATACATATACATATAATAAAACATAAGGGCGGGGCAGGAGGGGTCATATAATTTGAGTAAAAGAAAAGTAATTGTGTTTTCACAAAGCAGAAATGTGACATCACATCAGAGGTCAGAGTGCAGTGACAGCTGGGCTCATGCTCGAGGACACAAAAACATTTTTACAATTCCAGTTATATCACATTACTGATTAGTGCAAGAGAGCCAAATTGAACACTATAATGCATTGACAGAACGAAGCAGGTAAATGTTACTGTTTTTTGTCTACAGGACATTCTGTGTACGGAGTCACGTTTGTTTGCATATTCACAGTCTGTTCTCATTTGTGTTTCAATAAAACATCAGCAAATCTCATTCATTGTGTTCACTTCAAAATAATAGCGCACATTTCTCCACAGTTTATATTTGGGTAATTTGTTTGGGATGGCTGGGGCTCAGTAGGTAAAGCAGGTCATCTACTAACCAGAAGGTTAATGGTTTGATCCCTGGGTCCTTCGATCTGCATGCTAGAATGTCATTGGGCAAAACACTAAATCCTACATTACCCTATAATTGATAGCCGTGTGTGATAGAAAAACTGTTGTCTATTGAAGCATGTGAATATGACTTTTGATAAGACTAGAAAAACTCTATAAATAGAACCCATTTGTTCTCGTCCTTCTGTTACAATCCAGACAGTATGTGCTTGACATTCTCTACTCTATAGGCTAAATGTTTTTCTCTTCTGGCAAAGGCCCAGATATTACAGTACTTGTTCGTATACACTAAACACAACACTGGTGCTAACAAAAGCAACTATCACCCAAAAGAAGTCCATATAGAGGTTATAAATCTTTCTTGAAAATTCTTGAAATTATCCAAATACCACACCTGATACTCTTTAGTATTTGTGTTCTACCCTAACTATATATTTGTTAATGTTTAGTCTATATTCTCTATGCAAATGTAAGCTGCACTTTTACATAACTGTTAAACATGATTACACCATAATTCAAGAATCCATGGTCTCCTAACTGAAATCTACAGTAGTAAAAATAAATATGCATCTGTGCAGAATCAGACCTGCTGATGACGTGGTTCGTCAGAGGTCACAAGTGGTTAATCATGACATTTTCATAGCAGGGTTCATCATTCACACTGCCCACCACTCCTTCGTTGGTGATGACCTCTGTGAGACTTGCAGCGTCTCCTGCCGGTCCCACAGTAAAGTAGTTGCTCTCAGTCTTTCCTGAACTGGAGTCCTCAGCCCTCAGAACTGGGTCAGATGCAGCCAGCTCTGGCACGCTCTTCAAAATGGATGACAGCGGTCGTTTGGGGGTGCCACTCTCTGATTGTGAAACTTCACTCAGGGCCACTGTGTCAGAGGAGTTGTGGGAAGCATGCTTCCGCCTCATAGGTTTACAAATGGCGACCTCCCCTCCAGACGGCCCTCCCTCCTCCCACACACTCGCCCGAACTCCAAGCTTCCGTCTGGGTGGTTTGGTGATCCCCTCACCTCCCTTGGATTTGGGCTTGCCAGACTCCTGCTCTTTTTGTCTCTGAAGGCTGCCAAGTCTTCGCAGCATGGCTTGAACAGGGCCATCAGAGCTTGTATCTGAGACGGGTCGCCCTGCTTTACCCACTGTCACGTACACTGTGGTGACTTTATTTAAAACCCCGGCCTGAGCATCACAGCCAGATGTTTGCGGCAGGTTCCCTTTATGTGCAGCTGTGTTGGACATAGTCCGTCTTCTTCCTGCTGAGCTTGGGACCTGCAAGGTGGCTCGGGATGAGGTTCTGTCCACTTCCTGGTCCCCTGCCTCACAGCTTGACTCCTGGTTGTCTGTAGCCTGCTCATCCACTTGCTCCTCTTCCTTTTCCTCGCCCTCTGCTGCATCCTCGTCTCCAGGTCTAGCAGCACCTCCCTGGCTTTGAAGGGCCGACAGCATCAAAACTCCCCAGGTGGATTTGGGTTTGTTGCGAAGGAGAGCGCCAGGGTCCTGAGCGGAGCCACGGCGCTCTTTGGGGCTGAAGCGGGTGCCCTCTGCGAAAGAGACAGACGGCCGCTTGGACTTGGCGATGCTGGAGGTGCGAGGGATGTTGAAGGGTGAGGTGATGTCCTCGCTGCTGAAGCCTGATGGGTCCAGGAACATGTTACACTTTGAGCTCATCTCCTGGAACTCGCCGCCTGCCACGGCTGGGATATCTGTCAAAGTGACATCCAAAACGACAGAAAAATATGGGAAGTATATTAGATGTCAGTCCTTTTCGCCACTAAAAGAAGGCAATATAAAGTTTAGTGAAAAGTATCCCTCCCCCTACCTTCTCTTGGAGGGACACAGTAGAGAGCTTCACCCTCCTCCTCATCACTGTCAAAGGACGACCCCTCAGTCACCCAGCCAGAGGATGGAGGCTCAATGAAGCTGTGGTTGAAGGTCAGCTCTGGGTCATGGTGAGATACTGTGTGTGTGGCATGAAAATAGATCAAATAATATAGAAGGTAATGTTAGTCAAATCAGACAGGGCTTATCTAAGTACTATGTGCCTCACCTCTGTGTGTTAGCCTTCACTGCGCATGCACACTCTTCATGATAATAAGAGGTTGATGGTGATTTGTAACATGGTCTGTCCTGTGTAGGGATTCTGTATATGTACAGCTTTGAATGAAGGTCTATTACTTACCGGTGACACGAGGCAGACCTGAGGACCAGTTAGAGATACATGGCAGAGCAGCGCTGATGTTTGCCAGGACGCTGTAGACGTGATATTTCATCCGAACAGACAAACCTCCGTCAGCCACAGCGGCCCTAAGAGAAAGGTTTATAAAGTGAGAGTTTCACACTATAGCACAGTGCCACAGCTAAATTTGTGTTGATTGTAATAATACAGTAACAATGCGTTTTTACACATATTACACATATGATACACAAAATACAAAGCTAGCTATTCTGCTGTCACTGAACACCTGTATAGTAAACCTGCGCCCTTGGTTATTTGTACGTGCTACTCAAGTAGAATCAGCAGAGCTTGGAGCGGAGGATTGTGTATAGAAATCTGTGACGGAATTATTTTAAAAGTGAGTGAGGTACAGACCTGTCTTTGCTGTCAACAGGGCCTCCTCCACAACACAAACAGCAGCAGAGCACAGCTAACAGCAACAGGAGCAAAGGGACCAACACTCCTGCAAGTACAGCACTCCTGCCACCTGTCACACACACACACACACACACACACACACACACACACAATATATATGACACAAGGATGGATGGATAGACAGATGTTCAAATGGATGGATGGATGGATGGACGTACTGTTGGGGCAGACTCCAGTGACTGGGTGGCAGTGGACCCCCTCACCACAGTCACACAGAGAGGAGCAGTTGAGGCCGAACTGCACAGCAGAGCAGCTGCTGTTACAGCTGGAAACAGCAGAGAATCACATAATTACATGTAATCACCACAGCAATCAAACCAAAAACCCTGCATACACAACTCGCTAAAAATACTGTGACGACTCATAAACACTGTGACCTCATAGAGAGGAACCATTACAGAAGGTTCTGCATGTTTTTACCTCGTAACCTCAAATGTTATACTCCTAAAAATAACATTACTGCCAACTACTATGTTTAAATTACTTGGATTATACCACTGGTTGGGTTGAACATCCCCCTAATTCAGGTTTGAGAACAAAATAAAATATTTCACATTTGTTTACAGTCTCTCCTCTGGGTTTGATTTTATGCTTCTAACTGTATTACCATGAGACAGTAACCTACATTGAGCTGCCATACAAATGGAATTATAGTGGCTAATGGGTTAAATCAGGTATGCCTCAATGAGGAAGGGTTAAACAGTCTAGACTAGACCAACTAACAAAGTAACCAACTGACTACAGAAACCTGGAGTTGAGAGATAAATCAGCCCCCCCCCCCCCCCCCCCCCCCACTACAGTTACATTTCATGACTACTTTATTTATGTTATGTAACAAAACTAAATATCTGAGCTGTTGGAGGAACAAAACTTAAGATTTCACATTTTGGTACATTTTCAAAACTCCTTTGGTGTAGGAATGTTCAAATGTTAAAACAGACATCAAACTGCAGTTCTGACCAAATATTTGCACACAAATTGATCAAATATACTCCAGAGTCAGCCAACTTTGTGTGTCTGTGTGTTCGGGCATGTTGGAGGTGACACTATAACCCTGTCCAAAGTGAACACAAACACTTCTGTAACTCTCACCTCTCTCCCTGAAAGCCTGGCTGACAGACACATCTTCCTGTCACGTGACTGCAGTTACCATGGAAACAAGGGCTGCACAGGAAGCTGCAGGCTTCTCCGAACGTCCTGTCAGGGCAAGCCTCCTCACACCTGGGCAACAGAGAACAGTCACCAAAGACACTTAGAATGAACTGACTCACCTTTTGTAGATATTGTTCCACACGTTGAGGACCCTGCATTCATTGTCCCACACTCTCATTTCATTTTCATAGTCCATAAAAAGTACACACACTTTCTACTGGCTGCTTTTGAAATGTGATGATGCATGCAAAGACATAAATATTCCATACAAAAACAAACAAGAATCATAGCATTGTTTTTTTTCATGTAAAAAAGTACAATAAATACATAAGATAGAAAAGTTCCTTCTCTTCACAATCCACCTCACAGGAAGTTATTTGCATTGACATTATCAAGTTAAAACTTCCATGGGGAGATAATCCAATCCATCAATCACATGTGATCAATAAATAGAAATGCAGTTCTGAGGAGCTAGAGGTTGGATAGTTCTTTTTCTTTTTAGCAGGTTCAGCTGCTTGTGGGGAAACTTAAAGTATTTAATGACAACTACACTATAACTATAACATCAACCACTTTCATTCATAATTAGTACCAATCACATCAGCCTTTCTTGGAAATAGCCAAGTAGTGGGTATTTGGGGAATTATTCCAAAGGTTTCCAAGAAATTAGTTGAAAAATACTGGGACTTTACCAGTATCTGTGATTTGTTGGTCTGAAACATGTAAACAAATCCACCATACAACCTTACACACAGTCTGGTCACACATGCTCACATATGCTTTAAACCTATGTGCACACCTGGGTCCTGTCCATCCGGGGTCACATCTCCAACAGTCCCCTGTCTTTGGGTCACATGGTTCGTTGTTCCTGCAACGTGGACACTTCTCCTGGCAGCCGTCACCGTACAAACCAGACGGGCACGGGCGGTCGCACCGTGTCCCGTTCCAGCCGAGTTCACAGGCGGCGCAGGCGCCGTCAGTGGCAGAGCAGATCTGGTTGTCTTTACAGTAACCACAGCTGAGGACAGACCAGACAGATTCTATCAGTATATCCTGCAAGCTCAAGATAATAGAAACACACATATCTAGCTTGTACGCCTACCTCATTTTACACCCACCGCCATACTTCCCAGACGTACAGCGCTGGTTACAGTAGTCACCCTGGTACCCCGGCTGGCACAGGCACTGCCCGTTACCAGGCTTACAGCTGCTGTGTGTGAGGTCACAGTTACATCGCCGGTCACAGCTGGGTCCCCACCAGCCGGCCTCACACTCACACACACCCGTCCTCTCATTACACAGCGACAGGTAGCAGTTGCAGGTGACGGGGCATTTAAGCCCCCAGTGTCCTCTCAGGCACTGACAGCGGCCTGTGAGCTGGTCGCACCCGGGGCCCACAGAGCCGCCGCTGACGCACTGGCACGGCTTGGAGCAGGTTGGCGTCCACCAGCCTTCGTCGCAGGTGCAGTTCCCGTAGATGGGGTGGCAGTGGCCATGGCGGGTGCACTTGCAGGGGTACTGGCACAGCGGACCCCAGCGGTTGGGGTTGCAGGTGCACTCACCCGTGACAGCGTTACATCGGCCGTGTGGGTGGCACCGACACACCTGGCGACAGTCTGACGCCCAGAACTCAGGAGGACAGCCTGTTAACAAACAAACGAAAACATTCATATTAAAATACTAATAATAACTGTTAATACACGCTCATACTGTACATACAAACTAGAAATGTACATAAACACTAATACTGTGAATATATGGTAGAACTATAAATACACTAAAACTGCAGATACTTACTAAAACTGTGTAACCACTGTATGAAGTGGGAGGATCTAACTAACTACATTTACATTATTACATTTACAGTCCTTAAGGAGACATTTTACCCCTGAACCTCATAATTGGTTTCTCTTTTAATGATGTATGGTACAGGCGTTATAATAATATTTGTATTTTTATTTAAGTGTTGATTCAGCTCAAAACACTGCTTCCTGCTTGTATGCACAGTATTAAAATAGCTCCAGCTCGAACTAATACAAAAGTAAAAATGTATTAAAAATGTATCATTCAGGGTTGAATAAATAAATTTACCTCTGAAACTTTAAGTACATCAAGCTGATAATACCTGTGTACTTTTAAAAGGAAAGGATTTTCAATTTACTTCTACTTGTATTTGAGTATTTTTTAAATTGTTGTTTGGGAATTTCACTAAAGATAAAGATCTGAACCCTTCTTTCTAGGTACCTATAATAAACTACCAATATTAGTATAAAACCACTAGACCATCAACAGCAACGTCTTTTTTACACAACTAAACTTAAATCTATAGTGCAGTTTAATTAAAAAACTTTTTAAACACATGCATTATTCAATTGATGCGGAACATCTACTGCTGTTTAATGTAACTCACGTGTTTTGCAGTGAGCTCCGTAGTAGCCAGGTGGGCAGCGACACACTCCAGGATACATACAGATCTCATCCTTTAGACAGGCCTGCTCACCTTCACACACAGCTACACACACACACACACACACACACACACACACACACACACACACACACACACACATTTATTTATTTATTTATAGAGCAAAGTAAATAAAGCCAAAATAGAGACAGTGAAATTATTATTTCTCCAGACTGCTTTCTATCAGAACAGTTAAAACTCACGTATAGTGCACTCGTTTCCCTCTTGACGCCATCCAGTGCAACAGACAAGGGCGGAGGGGTCTCTTGAAATATAGAAAATAACTGAATCAGTCTGACAAATATGATAGACACTGACACAACACTAGCAATAGCCAGAGAAAGAAGATATGTAAACAACAATCTGTATTTTAACATAGGTCAAAGTCGAACACATCCTATAGTGAGAAAAACGTTGATGGCAGTGAAATGTGTGACAGGAACAGCACTTATATTCTGGTTTCCAGGGATGTCAACATATTTTGGTCACAAGCTTCTGTAAGCGACGGGTTCCTGCTGTCATCACTAAACCAAAAAGTAAAGAGTCAACAGGTGTGAGGGAAGGTGAAGTTTGACTGCACCTGATACTGCGGCAGACGTTCTTCCCAGTGGGGTCCAGGGTGTGTGAGGATGAGGACCAGCAGCAGAGCAGAACACTCAGCACTGTGAGGACAAACTTCATCTCCACGCCAGACCACAACCAAAACCTGGAGCCGAATATCTTTCTTGTCTGAATGTCCAGTCTGTTCCTGATTTGTGTCTTTCCTCTCAGTTTGTTCTCCTTCCAGTCAGGGCACAATAAGAGGCAGCTGTATCTCTCTGTCCTCCCCCCACCCTTTCCTCCTTCCCTTGCTCCCTCTCTTTCTCTCCTGTGAGTCGTCTTGCGGCTCCAGTGCAGCCAGAGAGGTCGAAGCCCCCAGGTTTCCTCTTCCCATTTCCTGGGGAAGTCAGAGCCACTTCCTTCTATTCAGCCAGACTCAGAGCTTTTTAAAGATGGTTGAACACTAATACACAAAACACGCCCCACACAGAGACACACACACACACACACACACACACACACACACACACACACACACACACACACACACACACACCCCTGATGTTTACAGTCTTCCTGGAGATGATGAAGAAAGCCTCAGTGCTCCTTAAAAGTCATGAAAGTACAAAGATGGTCACATGATCAAACTAGAATGACACACAATAGAGTTCATACCTCCGTCAAGACCCAACAGTTTCCTTATGAAACCACATTTAAAGTCACCAATTTGGATCTGCACTGAATTCCACACACTCATAAGTTTTAGATAAGATAAGATCCATTCATTATTCAATGAGAAATCAAGGAATATGTTGAAAAACGCCCTGTTTCTCAATGTTAAAGAAAGTGAAAAAAAAAAGTCCTGAATCCGTCCCCTTCATTCGGATCCACTCCAAGATTTGATGGATTCCTTCCTGGGTCATGCCTCACCCCTCCACTGCATTTTATGTTAATCTGTTGAGTGGTTTATTCATAATCCTGCTAACTAACAAACATACAAACGCAGACCAAAAACATAACCTCCTTGGTGGAGGTAAAAATGTGTATTGAAACAAAATGTGCTGCACAGAACCATTTCTGAATCTGATACTGCGTCTTTTTTTAAAGAATCTTGAGAACAAATGGATTGACACTATTTTTCTTTTCAATACCAGTGTGTTAAATGGATTTTATTTAAGTTTGAGATTTCAACATCACAGAAAATCCACATTTCAGTTGTTTTTGTCACATTTTCAATAAAGTTCCAATGGCAACTGACATCTTAAATACATGTATTTTTTGATCAGCATAAAATTTCATTATAAAGATGCTTACAAAAATAGATTGCAAACAGAAATGAATGAAAACATGGTGTGATTTGCAGGTCATACATTATCTCTGTATAAACGCAACACCACTGGTCTGTGAGCAGTGTTATATTCAGACATTAACACAGGTGTCAGATTAGAGTGTTCAGATATTTGATGTTACTTTGTCAGTTAATGTTGGAGAGAAAGAAAATTCCCAAGTCTCCTCTCATTTCCAAACGGAAGTGCACAACTTCCTTAAACAGTAACCGGTCAACAGAGGCTGGTACACCAGCCTACACACGTGTGTGTAGACACACGCACACTTATGGCAACAGCATCACATACACACCAGCCAGATGCTTTGGAGCTGTACAGCAGCTGATGACTGAAAATTAAGAAAATATACTATAACATGTTAAGGCTTATTCAAAATGCACCCACTGCTTGAAGATTCGAGTACTGCAACTACAAAGTGCTTCAAATCATGTAAAATATATGAGTAAATATTATTATTAGTTATCAAATGAAACAATGCCCTCTTGTGGATTAGAGGTGAACTTAAAATACTGGTTTTCAGATTTAATATTGGGGATAGTTTCATTTCAAAATATATACTTTTATAATCTTGTGTCTTTGTTTTTTGTTGAACTTGAAGGAATATTTATGTGTGTTCATTAAAGAATCACCAACAATAAAACAAAGAAGAAAAATATTATTATTTGTATTACCTGTAATACTTAATCATATAAAAGGAAGCTGTGGTGAGTCAAAAGGTTTCCCTTAATACTGTGGTACACTGAGCGATTTATACTGAAGTTAAACAGTGTGACTCATATTTATGACCTCTGGGAAAATAAGAGGTCAAAGGTAAATGCTAAAAAATATATCTGAAGGTGTTTCACACTCAGACAACCTCCTGACCTCTCTACTGAGCAAAGACCAGACGAAGACGTTTTGACCAAAAGGAGAAAACGGTGTCAGGACTCGTAGGATCTCAGGTTCAGTACCGGGCTCAGGACGTCGGTCGCTGCGGCCGTCTCATCATCAGCGGCCTCTGAGTCTCCGATGATCTCCCAGCCAGAGGCGGAGCTGCTCATGTGGGTGGGGCTACGGCCGCTGCCCGACCGCGTCAGGAAGCCAAAGCTGCAGAGTAGAAAAGACAAGCCTGAGGTCAGATCTGTAGACAGGGATTACAGCTAAATATAGAGCAGGACTGATGAGGATCCCTGCACTGTGACAGCAGACAGCGATAAATCCAACGCTTTGATTCACAGATGATGTATGTTTTATTTCTGATTCACCTTTAACACAAGCTGTACATTGCTTCAGTTGTTAAGAGTTTAACTGCTCATTATCTATAATATCTAGTCTCTACTTGTGTCTCAGACGTTTGGTAATAAAGTGATAACTCTATTTCAGATTACTTATACATAGATACTGTGGGATCACAAATCAGTCAAATCAGCTGAAACTGTTTAATGTCCTCTGTCTAAACAATTGTACATTTCTAAAAAGACAGTTAATCTAAGGCATAAAACATGAACACATGTTAACACATCAAATCTACTTAGTTGAGTTGCTGAATTTCAGAACTCAAATCACATGTGAGACATTTATGTTTCTCTCCCCATGTCCTCTTCCCCTCCCACCTTACAACCTTGTGCCAAATGTTTTTTTATGTTGCAGATAACTGTATCCCGCGAAGCAGCCAGGTGCACAGGATAAAATGTTCCGCTAGCAGGTAAAAGGGACAGATTACAGGCTCTGTGACTCTGTTTACAGCTGGAGACATTTTGCAACATGGGAAAGTCATTCAGGCTGAGTTTTAGAACCTACTCTCTCTCTCTCTCTGCTCAAACATTTGTTTTGGAACTCAGTCAGTGACATTGTGCAAATACTGATGAACAAATTGTAAGCACATACAACAAGGTTTTGACTGAGATCACCAATACCTTTGTGTCCAAATGAGAATAACACTTTCCCGATTGAGATGAAAAGCATGACTTGATGCTTCATCACGTATTTGTATTTTTTTTGTTTTTTTGTGTTTTCTTTTGCATCCGTTATAAACATCATTAAGATGCACGTCTGAGCGGTGCCCTGCAGCAGTGCAAGTCGAAGATGTACTCACAGATTTCGTATGCGTGACTCAGCTGGTTTGTCAGTGACAGTGTCCACTTGTGGACCGTCTACTTCTGTCTGTCCGAAGAGAGAACTCCTCTCCTCCTCATCACTGGACAGAAAGAAAAAAAAATAACTGTGAACAAAACTAAATTTTCTCTTCTGAACACCTAAACTGACCCATTATTGTGTGTTGAGACCTGCTGCTGCACTGGTTCACAGAAATTCCGAGCATCTTGGCCTTGATGAGCTTTCTCCTTTTTTTGATGGCTGAGCGGACGGCTTCTAAGAGGAATCCCGGACACCTCTCCTCATTCAGGATCTCCCTGCAGAAACATCATTCACATGTCAAATCATAAGAAACACTAATTGGTCCGCACACACTGCGACAGGCGGACCTACCTCTGATAGTAGTTGAGCTCCTCCTGCACCAGGAACAGGTTGGTTTTGAGCTCGTTCCTCTCGAAAATGATGTCACGCACCTCCTTCTTGGTGAAGCACGGCCGATCGGGATCTTTCTGATCACCGGACGTCTTTTTCGTTGACTCACGAGCTGTTTGACTTGGACTGGACTGATGAGAAAACAAAGAGTCATCAGGTTGTCTTTATAAACTAGAGGAACCATGTCGTATCTTGAGTCTGTTAGGAGGAAGTGTACGATTGAAAGAAAATGTTACTTTACTGAGTAGCTATAACATAATATAAGTAAACTTTTCAATTAACCGTGTCCTTTATTATATCCTATATTCCTAATACGAACAGATAAATAATAATTGTCCGTGTTAAAAAAAGCATTGAATTTGAGAAGCAAATCCACACAAGCACAGTGTTATAAATTAAAGTGTTGACAGTTAAAATGACAGAAACCTACAGAGCTGTTGCTGTTGGTTCTGTCCAGCTGTGCTTGGAGGTTTTCTATCTCTTTGCTCTTCTCTTTCAGATCGGCCTCCATGTCAGGCCTTCCTCTCCACGGTGCTCTTCAGCTGAGCCTGCAGCACATTCTGCTTGTGTCGCAGCTCTGCGTTCATCTTCATGAAGCGGTCCAGCTGCTCCTGGAGCTACACACACACACACACATAGATACACATTCAATTTTTTGTTATTTTTGAATTTGCCTTAAATTTTTTGTCTACTAGGTGTTTTTATTTAGATGTTCTCTTGACTGGGGAACCCTAGAAAAAATATTCTTAATATCAAGTGGATTTTCCTGGTTAAATAAAGGAAGGTCCCAGCAAGTAGACCAATTAAATAGGTTTAAAATTGTATTATTCAGCCAGGTATAAATATAAAATCAACATGCCAAAGCTTGACCAAAACCAAATCTGCATCAGGCAAAAAAAAAAAAAACACTGCAATAGAGTGGGTTGAAAATGTGTCCATGCTCGGGATTAGACCTTAAGTCTGGGGGAGGGGGACAGTCAGAATGAAACCACACAACGTCAAGACAAGAGCAACATTCATGTAGAGGCTGAAAAAAATTCTAGGCCTCCATTAGAGCAAACAGACAAACTAGTTTATTTGAGATGTTTTTCTCATTCTCTTTTAAAAGTTACACATCAACAATTACACACCCAGTTATGCTGCAGGAGCAAACTCCACTCAGACATGTCTAGAGTGCAGCTTAACCCTTAACTAGTAACTATGTGGATAATCCCTGCGCTCTCTACCTGACTGTTAACTTTCTGGTTGTTTACCGCAGTGGTTTACAAGATGGAACTTCTCTTTTGACGTTGCATGTGATGCATTAAAGTGTGCATGTGTAGAAGTCTATATATCTACAAATAATACAAAATCTATAACCATAGCATGATAGAGATATAAAAGACGTAATTTTATCTGTTTGGAAAGTAAAAGAGCCTTTAAGGAGAAAGAACCTTTGAAGCCACAATCATAAACATCATGTTGTTTGTGTGTCTACGTATGAAAGGTGCAGCAGGTCTATTTCTCTCTGTCTCTTTCTCAAGTCTAAAACCTAGTGCTAACAAACTGTTTCATCAAGTAAAAGACAAATGTTTCTCTGAGAACTATGAGTTGATGAAGCTGCTTGGTGTGAACATTTTGCCTTTTTACCACCACTATGGAGGTTGTGTTTTCATAGGACTACTCAAAGACTACAAAACGGATTACCACAAAACTTGATGCAAGGATGTGTTCCACAGTCCAGAGAGATCTGGATCAGAGGGCGGATCCAGGAAATATTTCCACTTTCTTAAACATTGCGAGATAGGGTGTGTTTTGACATTCTCGTTGATGAAAAATCAGACATACTTAGGGGGTATGGCATCCATGAGTGTTTTGCAATTTCTTGTGGATCCAAATTCAAATCTGGAACAGGTGCATTTAAATGTGGTTGAATCAGGCTGTAGGCTTTTTTCAGCCACTGTATTGTTACAAGTAGGTCGAGAAATCTGAAACTACCAGCATCGTGTCATTGAGAAACATAATGCAGCCTCAGCTATGGGGATTGTGGTTGGGCCTTGGTGGAGGTATGCGCTCTACTGAGTCGCATTCTAGTAATGACAATGTGTCAACGTGCAAAGGCAGAGGAAGCATCACACACACGAGCGTCTGTGTCTCCTTACCGCCTCCACCTCTTTGGAGATGGTGGTGATCTCCTGAACCTTGGCCCTCAGCTCGTCCCTCTGCTTGTCCACCACCTGCTTCAGCTTCAGCATCACCTCTCGCTCCTGCCGCTGCACACGGTCTGACCATGGGAGAGAAAATAGCACCTTGACTGCATATGTGTTATGAAAGCACTTGGCAGGATATTTTCATCTCAAGCCAAAGATAAGATCATAGTAATTCTGTAGCGTCTGAGAAAATGTCAGTGGAAAGAGTTTTTTATGAATCTGTGCACATACCGAATAAATATGACAAAAACATGCTTAATCTATAAACAAAAAGCCTTTACATAAAAGGTTGTTACCAAATTTCCTCAAAACGACTCTATTAGTGACAGAAGATACTGACTTAAAGGATCAGTTCACCCAAATGATAAAACACATGGTACATTTAAGAGCATGTAATATTCCCATGCAGGTTCTTTTTGTTTTAGGGCGTATTTAGCCATAAAAACTTTTCCACAGTCAAATACCCGGAAATTAGGATAATTGTAGGAACAATTTTTTCTTTAAAAAGTTCAACACTTCACTGTGAGAATCTTATCTACAGTAGCAGCAGAAACTGAGACGTTTTCTATGGAAAAAAAATTGCATTGTTGTAATTTTTTCATGCAAACATGCCACAGATTCCACACATTCCACTCTCCTCTATTGTATTGGTGAGGAGTAAGAAATCTTGGATTTCTCAAAACCTGGGCAAATAAAAACAAAGCTATCCACAGCTCGATGCCATTCATGCCAAGATGTTTTTCATGATCTGCATACATGGATCGTTTGGACGAAAAAAGATGTGTTATGTTCTGTAGTCCCAAAACTAAATTCTTCTACATAAACAAAAATAATCGGCAGCACATGTGACTCGGCCGGTTGAATCACTGGAGCCTGATCTCAGTCACATTCATCAAATAAAATAAATTAACCAATTCACCTGCCACATGACCTCCTCTCAAATAACTCAAGTTGCATGTTTTTCCTGTCAGCACAAGAAAACATCTGACTCACATTACTGTTATGAGGTTTCTACATGCTGAAATACGTCAGTCCACTTTATCTAGCGTCCTCTTTGTGTTTGCAAAGTAAGCACAGCCTCTTGTCTGAGTCCTCTCTAAGAACATCTGCTGCTTAATCTCAAAAAATGTACCGCACGACTGAAAGTGCAGCGACCAGTTTGACTGCTATCAGCGTCCCTGTACATGACTGTTAACCCACCACTTTGAATCTGTATTTGAACTGGTTGAGATGAAAACCAAATAATGAAATGGCCTTCAGGGTGATTTGCCTATTTAGAGAATATCTAATAACAGACTTGGATAGGTGCTGGGGGGTTTCTAGGGACCACCAGGGCAAAATTACTAAATCTATTTAGAAAAGATAGATAGCCACATTTATTCATTTTATGTAACTTAAGATTTACTATAAGTGAGAGCTCATTGAAAACACGGAGCCCCAAACATTTCCCCTTTCGTCCACTCTTCTCATGATTCCCTCAGGGTTTTAAAAAGTGCAAGCCGTAACATACCTTCTTGTGCATAGCTGCCCTTCAGCCTGCTCTGCAGCTCCTCCCTGTCCTCCTGGAGCTGCTGCACCTGGGCCTGCAGCTCCTCACACCTCCTGTTCAACTGCTGCTGCTCCTTCTGCTGCTGCTCCTGCTAAAGAGGACGAGAGACAGACTGTAAAACCACAACCTCAGAGACAGGATACAAAACTTATAAATAAATAAGATCACAACTCTAGGTGAGCTGTAAAAGCCTCTTGAGCATCCATGAATCTGCCTTCAGCAAAACGGGTCGTTACCAACAGGGTGTGTCACTTTACTGTTGAGTCATCACAAATGTTGTATGGACATCTGAATAACAACCACACCTTGTCTTTTACTTTCTCAACCATGCTTATAACAAAACTGTCATGTCTACAGTGTAATGACACTAAAGTGTGAAGTGCTCGACATACTGAAGGATAAGTAGTAAAAATCTGACTTTATATAATGTAGAACTGGAAACAATGTAGCTTAAACACCATAGAACAAGTTATTTGCATTATTAGTTTAGCTAGTTGAGTTAATCAGTGTAATTCCAGAAATAACTGTGTTGCTTTTATAAAGCCATTTGAAAACTTTGTTGTTTCACAACAATGAAGCTCTTTGTGAGTTAATAATCCATAACACATACAGTGTAATGGCAGACTGTGGGAGTAACTGTCTGTACTTATGTCACAGCATTGTTCACGTGGAACAAAAAAATGTATAACTGATCACCCTAATAACTGTTACTAATAACGTGTGCTTTTGTGTCCCTCTGTAGTTGCTTTGAGTCTCTATTGTCAAGGTCAGATGTGACTCAGGAGGAACCAGAAGGTTGGTGGCTCATCTCTCGCATGCTGAAGTGTCCACGTGCAAGACACTGAACCCCTGTAGTAAATATGTCAATGTTATGTGATTTCAGCTTCTTGAAGGGAACATTTTCTGGTTTATTTAGCCATCTATATAGTTGACTCAATACATGACTTTTACATAACAAACTAAATGTCTGACATCTCCAAAGCGTTTTTATTGTTGTGTAGAAGAAGATCGATAGCCCCTGCTTATCTCTGATTGGTTCGCCCTGATATTCTCCCCTAACCAATCAGCAGTCTTCATATCTAAACTAACCCATTAACAGTAGGGAAGGGCCTAGGGTGGAAGAAATTATAGCTCTTCAGATTAATTAGATTCTTCCTCCAAAACAATAGATAACATTAGTTATTATCTACCCTTAATCCTCCCAAAGCCAAATATAGTGATTTAACAGTAGTAGTGTTATAACATTGATAACCTATACTACACTGGTAAATCCAAATGTTAAATATCCTCACTTTTCAACCACGAAACTGTCATGTAAAGCTGCAGCGAACATTTAATTTATTAATTGGTTGATCTGTGGAAGATGATTAATAGTTTTGAGTGATTTTCTAAAATGAACATATGTAAAAGTTTGTTGTTTTGTGGCTTTCGCTTCTTTGTGGAATTTGTTTTTTCTGGTTCCTTATTAATGACAGTAATCTAAATACCATTGGGTTATTTGCACTTTGTCAAGCGGCGGTTGCCTTGGAGACACAGGGGGGCAGCTGGTAATAGCAGGTTGGGGTAAATGTCAGGGGACACATATAGAACAGATGCCTCCAGATAATATCCAGGTTCACACTATCGTTGTTACACATATAACATAAAGCATGAATATATAACTTGTGTCATATAAAAACTGTCTATATCTTTAAGGTTTTTATTGTATTCAGAAGGCGTTGGCCTCTCTCCTCTGGCCTTTGTTGATAGTTCTAAGAAACAACTCAAGACCTATTTCTATGATCTTACTTTTAATTAATTGTATCCTTTTTTAAACACCATTGTCTTTATTTCTTTACTTCTTCTTATACCTTTTGCTAGTTTAATGCTTTTATCCTAAGTCTTTGTTATATTGCCAACGTGTTATTGATTTATCTCATTTCATGTCTTTGCTTTTATTTTAAAGCACTTTGAGCTGCATTTTATGTATAAAAAGTATAAATAAAAAGTATTATTGTTATTATTACTTATGATAGAAATTTGTTTTTGACTACAAACATGGCGCTGCTTAGTTACGCAGCTATAACACATGGAGGCTGGGACCGTGTTTACAGACTGCAGGGAGGATCACACAGCTAACATGTCCGTGTCTCACCCGTGCCTCATGTCTGTCCTCCTCGCTGCCGCCGTCTTTACCACCTCCACGTTTCCTGTGCTGCTGCTGCTGCTGCTGGAGCTGAATGGCCTCGAAGGTCTTCAGCAGCTCCTCTTCTTTCAGCTTGTGAGCGAGGTTCCTCGACGCGAAGCTCTCCAGCAGCTCCAGGACCTTCACGATCCTCGGCACCAGCCCCAGGACGCTCTCTTTCCCGTACCCGTCGATGAGCCTCTCCACCTCGGCGCCGATCAGCTTGGCGATCTCGTACACGTCGTCCAGCGTCAGAGCCGAGCAGGACTTGTCGAAGCAGCTCTCCGTGGCGCTGGTGTCCCGCTGGGCTTCGTGCGCCTCCATGTCTTCCTCTTTGTGCGGTATCGAAAGCGACAGTGGCTAGTCAGCGCAGCATGTCAGTTGACACGTAATGAAAGCAGGTGAATGTGGAGGTGAAAACTGTTTCACTTGCTCTTCACATCCGAGTGACCCGCTCCTCTTCCGACAACAACGCGTCATGCAATAACCTGCTGAGGTCACAATAACAGCAGACATTAAAAAAATTACAAGAACATCGCGTACTCACGATCCACTGTACTACAGGGCTGGACAGTCCCGGACAGTAATCGTGCAGCCTACATACTTTCTGCAGGATCCTCCTACTTCTCTGTCCAATGTAATGCGAGCACACACACGCATAACTACAAGCACAAGCTCGCCTGCCAAGTCGAGCGCAGTAATGCAGGCAGCAGAGCGTGAACATTGGATTTCCTCTGCAGATCTGCAGTCACAAACATTGACCTATGGCTGCCTAATTAAAGTCAACCGAATTATAAATTGATGAAGTTGCCAGAGGCAAGAAACTCAGCTTGTTAAGGAAAAACTAAAAGTAGGATTTCTAATCACACTGAGAGGCAGTTAGGACAGTCCTTTCATTGCAGGACTTGTTTCCAAAACCTTGGAGTGTAAATAGAAGTGTGCTTGAGCATGTCACTGAAACTAAACCAAGCTCGGTGAGTTACAGTGTTGACCTCTGCTCTGACTGAAGAGGGAAGCAAGCTAAAACAGTTCCCCTGTACAGTCAAAACAAAACATCCACACTTCACTTCTCTTCACATTTGACGTTATAGATATTACAAGGGGGATGGCTGGAGAAACTCCAGAGAATGTCCGGGGCAACTGACTCCGACATTTGCTTTCTCACAAACAGATCATCTGGAAAATTTCAGGAGATTATCCAGAATTCAGTGTGGGTCTGAAAGTAGCTTTATTACAGATAACATTAAAACATAGCAAATGTTTATAAAAAATTTGATTTTTATTTAAACCCAAGCTACAATGTCACAGGGTGTACAGTACAACATAGTAACTGGCATGAAAATACAGCTTTCATTTCTCAAAAGAGCTGAGGGGAAGTAGAAGTCTTCCCCCTTTTAAGATGATGTCATTATCAAATATTACACTGAAACTACACACAGATGCACATAGGGAGGAGCCACATGAATCAAAGACTTACTCAAAGAAGCCTTAACCAAAACAGGGAAGGGGACAGAGTGGGCAGCAAGAAAAAGAATAACATTGGTAGAAAAAAAAAAAATAACAAAAAGATTAACAGGTTCCTAAAAATTCCTGAAGCCTTTTCATAAAAAATTTCCAACCATCACAGTTATACATGTTCGATAGAAATATTACAGCGGCTCTTCTGGACCGGCTCCACACGAGGCTGGTAGAGTTATCTACAAAATGTATCGAGCGCGACGGGGCGACTCAAGCATACATGTCCTCTCGGTCGGCGTTGTAGATCTCGCCCTCCTGGAGCGAGGCGAAGTTGAGGAAGTGCGAGGGCCGGTGGACTTCATGGTAGAACTCTTTGGGGTTGGCCAGCTGGAGATCGTACTTCATGTTGGGATCATGGCGCACACCTGTTGAAAGAATGGATATTTAGTGATCTATTCTGCTAATCCTGGTTCGAGCACTGCATGACTCAATTATGCCAGTCTAGCCTAAATAAGTCATGGTTATCTAATTTCAACAATATACTGTACATTAATGTGAGGAATGAAAAGACTATTTTCATTTCAGCATGGTAGAGATTTTCAGCTGGGAACCAGTTGCAAAGTAAAATCAATCAAAGTGAAACAGGGACAGAGCGGAAACATCAATGTATGCCAATGATTTGTGTCACAAATTAATACAAGATGTAGCACTGAGGATATCACATATGTGACCTGGCAGTTTGACGCAAATTAATCATCCAAACGAAATAGAACACGAAAGTTAATCTGAAACAATTAAATGCTACGGCTACTGACCCATGAAGTTGTAGTTCCAGGAGACTTGTCCAGGCACCATGAAGAAGGCCAGGAAACGATCAGAGAGCAGCATCTGTACTCTCTCATAATGGGAGGGCAGGTAACCTTTAGGGTTGTTGCCCTTGTCTGTGTTCTGACGACCCCACTCGTAGCCGCTGGGTGTTAGCTTGTAGGCTGTGAGTGTGCACGAGCCGGGGGTGAAGCTGAAAACAAAAATCAAAAATACATTGAAGTACCAGTTAACTTCCTACTTACTGCTTCTTTGTGACATTGTGATAGCTCTTAAGTCCAAAAACGCCATTATTTGTCTAATTCATCGTAAAACATCAAGCAGCTCAGTTAATAAACAATAATTTGACAGCATCTTGTATTAAAACCTACCTGCAGGTTATGATGATGGTCTTTTCTCCATCCCATGAAGGGTTGTCAGCCATGACTTTAGCGTGGGTGGTGACGTCCTGCGGGGACAGCTGTGGTGACTCATTGGGCTGGGTGTGGATCCAGCCAAGGGGCTCCATTTCCTGTTTAAGTAAAGGAAAGAAGTTAAAAACTTGAAAGGAAAAGAGTTGGTACAACTACTGAACATCAATTTCTCACTACAGGTGTCTTACTTTAAGGTATTCATGGCCAGGCAGCTGGTTGGGCAGGTGGACAGTCTGGTGCGTCCCCCATTGTGGTACCATGACGATACAGCGGATCTCCTTCACCTGGGGGTTGTCTGGTGGGCTGGTGCCGTACAAGTAACCTGCAATCTGGAACACAGATTCAGAACGTGTTGAACAATGACAGAAAAGGTTTCTTTAGTTTGCACACACGCACACGATGAAGGGCCCTAGTCGAGAGACGCAGAAGCATCATTCATACCTGTGCTCGTAGATCTGAGATACAGATGAACTTCTTGAGGACGTTCTTGGGCAGGATGTAGGTGTAACCCGTCTCCTTGATGTCATCAGACGACACGTAGATGTGGTTGGTTCGGAGATGGAGGTTAGCAGCAGAAATAGCCCTGACAGGTGACAAACAAGGATCATTAAAGCCGAATGAGATGGAAACCAACAGAGCTAAATTATTGCCTTAATAACAGTTTAATTCAACACACAAACTTAAACACTGCCTGCATACCTCACTCTCCACTCTGTCTTGGACGAGAAGGTCTGCGTCTCGTAGTTCGAGGTGGTGGAGGTGATGATCTCGTCACCATGCTTGTTGACAGTGCGGGTCTGTGTGGCGGTGAGCTGCGACTGCTCTTTGGTCTGTTTTTCGATTTCAGCAATTTGCTGGCGCTGCTGTGACGGTGCAGAGATCTCCATACCCAGGATGATGTCACGAATCTCAGACTGCGTCAGTGAGGCCACGTTCACACTGGAGGGAGAAAGGGAGCATTAACTACTAAATGCAAGTCTGGTTTTATTCTGTTCTATTAAAGATATTTCACAATTACTATCCGAGCTACATTATGCCTTCATTTGAGCCCAAAAATATCAATCCAAAACAATACTCACTTGTTCTTTTTGCCATAATCAGCCAGAATGAGGTCCTTGAGCTGCACCTCTACCTTGATCCACTCCTCATCAGTAAGTGTGGGCCAAATGTGGTGAGGCTCGGTAATTGTTGTCTTGTCAGGCTTGAGGATCACTTTGGCTCTGTCGTTGTTGACGTGGAGCGCTCTGAGAATCAGGATGAGTCGAGAGAAGGCCTAGAGATGGAGCAGACAACCAAACACAAACTGTTTACACAAGAGAATTAGTTGATGTAACCAAAGAAAAAGCACCCGAATGGGTGTGTCGGTAAATCACCTTAGATCAGCTCAGGTTCGTTTGTAACCATCATTTATGCTGATAAATAAGCACAGACTCTTTCTATCAGCTTGAGTCGTAATTTCCCAGTGGGATCAAATACAACAGAAGAACTTCAATACAGACACACTCATCTATATGAATTTGATACAATCCATTAAATCCTGATGTGAATCTCTTGTGGGGAGTAAAACTCACTGTGTAAGATGAGATGGTCTTGAGCCAGTCGTCGTAGAGGTTGAACAGCACCATCTGAGGCTCTGTAGCCTTCAGGATCAGGTCTCCAAACTTCTCCACCTTCAGACAGGCCTGGAAAGGCAGCTGCAACTCAGAGCCCTTGATCACAATGTTGGGGAAGTCAAGCAAGTGGACCTGCACAGAGGAAACAATGGTATTAGGACAGGAAGGCACAGTATGTATCCATCAAACAAAAAGATGATACATCAAGGCTTCAAAACGATTTTCACAGTTCTTAGCGCGACCTCACCTCCAGAGGGTCCAACATGCCCTTCCTGGTGACAATGATCTGTTTTGGCTGTTCTTCTACAGGGAGGGAGCGAATCAGGGCAGCCACTTCTTCAGCTGTCTTCCATTTCGCCAACTACAGAGAAATAATTGACAAATTTAGTGTATGTGAGTGCAAGGGTAACGCATTTGAGGACTATTTTATTAAAAACATGTTAAAAATCAGCATTACTTCATTCCAGTGATATATGCTGAATGTATTCTACATGTACTGTAACAAAGAACAGGACAAAACAAATAAACTATAAAAAGACACTAAGAAGCCCTTTTCTTAAACACAAACCCAATCTGACCATAGTAAGAGATCGTAAAAGTTCAAGTTAGTAGTAGTAGTAAAGTTGTACCTGTCCCAGACGTTTCTGTCCAGCCCACACAGATGTGTGAATGATCTTGAGGAAGAGCTGACCAGTCCTGGGGTTGAAGATGAAAATGGCTCCGTTGATGGGCTTTGTGGTCAAGTTACCCTCAAATGTCTGTTGACATTGACAAGGAAAACATGTTTGTCTTTTAATATTCCTACACAAAAGCAATATATTTATTTTCAATTAATAATAATAAAAGTTGTCAGCCCTCACCTTGTGGATGGTGACTCTGTAGACATTGGTGTCATCCACAAACCAGATGATCTGGTTGGAGAAGAGTTCACCGTAGTTCTGCGAGGACAGGTAGGGCTCAGTGGGCTCTGAAGAGTACAGCTGCAAACCTTTGCGGATGCGCTCCCTGAGCACATACAGGGCGGGGTTGGCCTTCATGATCTTAGCCATGGCCTGCTGGATCAGAGGCTTGCTTCCCGGGAACCAGTTACCATATGCACTACAGAGGGAGAACAAATTAAATACCCAACCATGATGTTTGAGTTCATGTGCATTGACAATTGTGTTCATATACAACAACTTAGTATGTTGGTGTGAAAACTTTACAGGCAGCTGCAGAACATTTGTGAACATGAACAAGTGGATGCTAATATCTAGGAAATGATGACAAGCATTTGTCCCTCAGTTTTCTAGTTATTTTTAGACACCTTAAATCCACAAGGATTTACTTAATGACAGAGTTGTCTTTTTAATAATATAATAATGCAACTATGGAATATATATAATAGGTTTAGTGACAAAAATAATTTATGTGAATGTAAAAAAATAAAGAGCAATGTGACCCAAATCAGATTGTTGATTGTGTGACATATTTTCCATATATTTGCACCTACAAAACAATGGACAATCATTGCAAAAGCTAATCTATAATAATAGCATTGGTTATTATGTTAATCATCTAATATTGCCATCATAACTGGTCACATAGCTGTGCTTTAAACAATCCTTACCTGTGGAGGTTGTAGGCCAAGTCGATAGCAATGAGCACCCCAGTGGGGGAGGGGTAGATACTCATGTTGTCAGTGGTGTAGTCCAGGAACTTGGCCCTGGCGTAGCGCTCGATGTCATGCGAGTCGTAGTCACCCCAGCGGAGCTGAATGTCAATCCAGTACTTCTGGGTGGTGGTGCTGTCCATCACGTCTCTGTAGAAGAAGATGAACAATTTTATTCATACAAAAAAAGATAACAGCCTTTAATTGAGCACAGTTCATGTAAAAGGTCTTCCTTGTTCAAGGGGAAAGTTCTCATAATTCTCCAACTTTTTTTCTGTCTGTATCATAATGTGAATATTGCTATACAAATCATACTTGGAGTCAGCAAGCAGAGACGGTCGAGAGACATTCCACTTGTATGATGCAAAGAGGAGGATGTCTGCACAAGACGAGTTCATTTTGTACGACTTCCTGGGGTGAATAGTCTCCTTCTGTACAGTCTCAATCTCCAGAGCATCCAGTTCCTGGTCAAACACCTGTAAAACAAATTCATAGCAGTTAGTCACATTGTGTTTGATTTGCAGTATGACTTTAACATATTGACTGAGTTCGTCAGGATGCAGAAGGAAAAAAAGTCTGTTTTACAGATTTAAAGTACAGAACATACCTGACAAAGATCCATGACAACGCTCTCATGAATCTTTTGCCACAAGTGAGCCCTGAAGATCTGAATGAGGGAGATCTTCAGTGTGGGGATCTTTCCGTGCATGAAGATTCCAGTCAGGTCAAGTTGCACCTGGAAACCCACGTACACCTAGAAACAAAAAGGTTAAAACTGTTAGCCAGTGCGTGTGAACCACCACAACGGCTAAATTACATGACCTGGTAAGAGATTTTTTTAACTTGTACTAACATTGGCTCTGTTGATGGTGGGTGACCACCACAGTGTGAATCGACGGTTGGGGATTTGGTTGAGACCAGACCTCTGAGCATTGGTCAGCTTCTTCCATTTCATAGACTCCTCAAAGCCGCTGGCCTTCTCCCTAAAGCCCAGAAACAAAGTTTTAGTTGTTTTAATGAATTTAATGTGAAAGAAATCAGGTCCTTTGCATGTACACAATAAGAGGGGAATAGAAAAACAAGGTAATGCAATTGTTGTGTAGTGCAACAGTCCTCATTTCCTATAATGCATTAAAAGCATTTTTAGTGTTTAAGTGCACTCACCAGAAGAGACCCTCCCATGTGGGGAAGTAAGTGCCTTTGAAGAGCGTGTGTTCCAGGATGCCCTCCACACCACCCAGAGCCTGGATCATGTCTGTGCGGTAGTTGTTCAGGTTCCACAGTTTGCCATCGTGTCTCTGATGAGTCCACCAGAATGGATTCTGCTTCAGAACCTACAAGACGGGAAAGAGATAAATATCCACATGGACATTGGGAATTAGAGCAAAATGTTAAATATAACATTTGTTGAGGCATTTTAGACCATCCTCACACATTACATCCGTACACCATTAGGAGAATAGTGCATGTCTAATTCAAAACATCCTCCCTTCTTTCACATGCAATAGCAAAAGTCAGGTTATAGATAAAGGTTAAGATTCAGGTCATTGTTTTGTCCTGTAAAAAAGTGTCACTTGTGAGGCTTTATTGTTTTAGTGTTCTTGGATTAATGCATCTTTAAATAACTCAGTTATCGCAATTAAGTGGTACCCATCAGCACACCATCATACCTGGTACTGTTTGAAATCAGTCCTGACTCTCCAGCCTTTGTCATAAGCCAGTGTGTGTCTGTCCTTCTGGAAAAGGGTGTTGATACGGGGGATTCCCCTGTCCCATGAGTCCTCCAAATCCTCAAGGGTCAGACGCCTGAAATACAAAAACACAGCTATTGATTTCATCTAGTTTCAGCTCTCTTTTCTTATACACAAATACTTCTCAGTGTAGAACAGAGGATCAATCAATCCTCGCTATTCAACTTTAAGAAGCTGACAATTAAAAGCCGTACCTGTTCTGGGCAATGGCCTCCTGTCTCTTGAGTGCGTACTCAGCCCAGACCCTCTGAGAGTCGATGAACTCACTCTCCCATGGCTGAATGTAACGATACAAGTTAGGAATCAGCTGGTCCTCTTCATGACTCATTCCAGACCGGAAGTGAGTGATGCCCACATCTGTCTGCTTGGACCACCTGCGGCAGAGAAATAAAAACAATGATCCAGTTGAATGTGGCACCATGACTTAATATATTCACAAGAAATCTACCTACGAGGAAAAAAGAATACATCAGTATGCTGCCTTACCGTAGGTCTGACTGTGGTATGAGCACATGGCCCATGGACAGCATGCCAAGGCCACCCAGCTCTTTGGGAGTGTAGAAGACTACAGGGGGAAAGCGACTAGGCATTTTGGAGTTCAGACCGATCTTGATACGTGTCTGGATCTTGTTCTCACACTTCACCAGCAGGTCTAGAAGCTCCTGGGTGTTGACCACAGCTTCACGGAAGTACGTCATCAAGCCGATCAGAGCGGTGTTCCATTTGTTCACAATCTGAGGGTAAAAACGACATGCTGAAATATTCAGATATGTCTTTTTTCCTTACGATTGCTTTTTTTATTTATTGGGGATAAAGTTGTTTGCTGACCTTTGTGAATGTGGTGGATCCAGAGGCCATCAGGATCTGACGCACTCTGTTGTGGAAGCGCTGCATTGATTCATCATCCACACGCAGGAAACATTGTGCAGTCCTCTCTTTAGTTACCTACACATGAACAAACAGAGAGAGAATGTGGTTGTCACCATTTGAAAAAATGAAGCAGTACTAGTTTTTTTAAGATGCCAGTGTCAATTTCTTATTTGGGGCTTTATTTCCTCACCTCATTCTGCAGGTTCCATACACCATCCTTGTGAGTAAACTCTTCGTAGCTGGTGCGGCACTTGGGAAGAATGCGACACTCAAAACCACACATGTTGAAGAGCAAGTTGGGGTTGTCTTTGCTGTAGACCGACACAAAGCTGTTTTCCCATTGGATAGTGGTCACAGACCTGGGAAGACGATTTTTGATGTCCCAGAACACTGCACGTCCACTGAGGAAAATAAGATAAGAAAGGTTACAGCCATTTGTCTCAAACTCTAAATGCAATCTGTTAAAATGTGCATAATGTTCAACACTAGGCTTTAACATTACAATAAAAGTACTTGTTTATTAGTCACAGTCTTGAGGTGGAACTCACAGGTTGACATCGTGCTTCATCAGTCTCATGCGAGCATCACGGGGCCAGCACTTCTTGTTGTTGTAACCAACGATGTTCTCATTGTTGGGGTCTGGATGCTCCGTCAGATACCTCTGAATCAGATCCCTGGCCTCGTCAGCAGAGAACCTAGAAGAGATTTTTTTTTTTTAATATTTTATTCTCAACAGTTAGGCAGTTAAAACAAGACCAGTAAGAAAGGGCTGTCTTTAGCGATTCAATCCCACCTGAAGAAGATGTGGATGCGGTCAATATAGCGGCAGTAAAGCCTTATTGGGTGGGCACTTTCTGTAGCCGTGTCCTGGAAACTGAGGAAGTCATTTGGCATCTGAGGTGGGCCGGCCATCTCACTGGCACGGTGCAAGCCCAGCACCAGCAGATCCATCACCAGGCCATAGTACTGTACAATGAATGAGGCAAACTGGAGCCCTCTGATGATGCCATAGGAGTTAGTATGGTTCATGTCCTAGACAGAGAAAAGACAATGTGCAAAAAAGATTCCTTATCAAACAGCCATAAAAGAACATCTTAAATGCATAAAATGGGAAATATAAAAGGTTATTTAACTATGTATAAATTCTATTAAGTCTAGATAATGAGCTATACATGACCCATTTTACCTTGTAGTTGATGACCACGTTGTTCTTGGCTGTCATGTAATCAGCGATGTTGTGGTCGACAATAAGACGCAGTAGCCTGTTGAGCAATGTCAGATCAATCTTCTCATACATCTTCTCATAGCGAGACTCCAGCATCACGTTGCACTCTCCCTCAGCAGTCTCCCACACATCCTGTAAGTTGTTGATGCCTGAGGACAAGAAACAAAAAGCCCTTAGACAAAGGTTGACAGTCGTTCATGTTAACAGTGGGATTGTCCAACCTGGAGCCCCTGTTATTATCAAATCAGTTCCCTGCCACTTAAATCCAGAAGAAAATATTACACAATCAGATGATCAAACATCATACAATAATCCTCTATTATTGGTTCTTTTGTAACATGACAAGCCTGACCTTGGCACCACTTGTAGACAAGCAGTGGCGGTGGTTCGGTGTCAGCAGGTTTGATCCAGGGTGGAAACAGGCGTCTTTTATCAGCCTCATACCACAGGTATTGGTCCAAGTAGGCATCTGTGATCTTTTCCAGGGGCTCCACATCGTACACGGGCACCAGGTGGCTGTACAAGTCCATGAACTCGATACCCACCTAAAAAAGACAAAAACATTCAGACACTGGAAAAAAGCATGATGGGTAACAAACTATGCTGCTGAAATTACTCCTTTTGACACTTTTTCCAGGCAACAAAACAGTTCCAATTCCATATATAGTGTTTGAAAGCAGAAGCTTCACCATTCTATATTCCGAGAGCGTAAACCAAAAAATAAAAGTATCTGTTCGTGTTGGTCCTGACCTCTTTGAAGGCTCTCTGTGTGAGCAGGTGACGTTTGATCCTGGACAAAGCCTCGTGGGGATTATCGTAGGCCTGTTCTATCAACCCCAGCTCCTCCCTCTGACTCTGGTTCAGACGAGACTTCACACTAGGAGACAGAGATAAAATGAATAATATAGAATATATATGCTGACACAGGTATGTGGCCTGGTTTGGCTGAAATTTTGCCGATAAAGTTGGTCATGTTGCGAAGCATGTTTACCTGTATGCTTCTTTGAGCCTCTCCAATGCCAGGATGAGCAGCTTGGTGTCATGTTTGTAGGACAGAGGAGGGAAGGGGATGGGTGAGAACCGCCGACTCTCCAGCCAGTGAACGGTGGTGGTGTAAATGGCCACTGCCTCTTCAGCTGTGATGTAGGGACCATCCTGTAAGTAGAACATGTAAACGTCAATTAAAAATATGGCAAAATGTGAAAAAAAAACAAGGTAGCTTAGATAGCATAACAGTATTTGTGTATCAAGTTAGTCGGAAATATAGATGAGAACAGGTTACTGATGACAAAATGTAAACGTTCAAACATTAGAATCAGGGTATACATTTACAGAGCCAATATCTGAATGGTGAAGAAAAAAACTGCAGCTGCAGCCAAAGAGAAATAAAATATCCACCATACATTTTAATATTCCTCTAGTTCTTACGCACAGGCAAGCAGACCAATGCAAGTGCGCCTTTGTAAGAGGATTCATTCAAAACTTGGACTGGGAATTTGATATGAACTAAATATATTTACTGTTCTAGCAAATGCAGGCGTGGGAAATTTCTTTAAGGTTCAGAAAAAGCAAAGAAATACAATGAATGGATTCATATATTTGTACATGTACACGTGAATGAAAGAGTCTGTCGGTTACCTTAAGGTAGTTGTGCTGTCTCTCCTGCTCAGCTTTCAGGTACAGACGAGTCAGTCTTCCCAGGTTCTTCTTACACACGGTCTTGTCCACAGTGGCTCCGCGACGGATTCGCTCACGGTTGTAGTGGGCCGTGTTGGTCCACCAATCAGCTTTGGCCTTCACATAGCGCAGGATCATGTTCTCAATTGGAGTGGGCAGACCTGGCACCTGAAATGATGGGAAGAATGAATGAATATTCAGTGTTTCATTCTTACTCAACAGATCAAAATAAAGTGCTGAAAGCTTTAGGTGACATTTCACTTGAAGCACTTGACTCAAACGCTTCAGGTGCTTGAGAAATTGCAGAGTAACCCAAATCCTATGATCAAATGTCCCCTTTAAAACATACAGTACAGTGAGGTTATCTCTGTGATGCACTGACCTTCCAAGGGATGTTGGCCTTCCAGCACCTCCAGGACTCACTAAGGTGCTGAAGGATGGTCCTGGCTTTGTTCTGTTTGATACCCTCAGGCATCATGTCCAGGATGTCATGCATCACTGCAGCGCGTAGCTCGAGGTCAAAGTGAGACTCCACACGCTGTTTGGTCACTGTCTTGGCCACACCCTTTGAGTGACGTCCTGGGATAATAGAAAAAAGCTGCTGTTTACACTGGTACAGTTCCTTTCCAACCAATACCTCCGAGTGTGTGCATCACACCACTTGTTGCTCAAATAAATAAAAGGAAATACGTATATGTACCTTCAAACTGCCTGGCAAGCAGATTCCCCAGCCACCTCTCCAACAGTGGAGTGATGCCCCTCATAAAGAACAGCCACACTCTCCAGCCGGGAGCCCAGAAGCCACAACCTGGACCCTTGCCCACAGGACCCTGATCAAAGAAACGCACACAGAGGAACCCAAACTTTAATTCAGACTTTAGTTTTATGAAGTGTGTGATTCTGCATCTTTTCTAGAGGTGCTGAATGTATGATCTTTAATCCTTAGACAGTGGGAAGATCAACATGATAGTAAGTGTACTTACAGTGTTGAACCGATAGTAGATGAGATGCTTCAGGTCTTTGCACATCCGAATCTGTCTCATCAACTTGTACTTGTAGCGGTACATGCCTGTCAGCTGACCAACGTGAGCGAAGATGTACTGAATTCCATCAGACAACTACAAAATAGAGAGAAGTGTGTTAGAGAAGTGTGAACTGACTATAAAATAACCAAAACCATGTCCAAATAACATTAAAATGGCACCACTGGACCTGTCAGTGAGGTTGCTTCCAGAAGAAAAAGCAAATATAATAGGCCAGTGTAGTTAGCCTTTAAATTAGATGGTATGTGCCGTGTAAACACCATAGCCAGAACCAACCTGGAAAGCATCAACGTTTCCCAGTCTGTACTGCACGTGGCTGTCCACCACCAGCTTGCTGAGACGCAGCACCTCTCTGCACAGATGGAAGGCATTGCCGAACCTGGACTTCTTACGTTCCTGTGGGACACAAACAACAAACAAATTGGTCAGTTCATGCTGCAACTGTTAGTTGTTTCTTGTTTGACATTGTGAAAACAAAAATGTGACACTAAACCAAATAAAAATTGTATCGTTGCAGAAAGGATGGAATGACAAAACAGAAACAGTCTTTGTATACATAATACCTCCCACAATGGGAAAAATAATGGATTCTGCAAAATAAACTCTTTCAGCTTAACCTGAAATCACTTCAGACTGGGACCAAGAGATGGATCTACTTGTACCTTTGTTGTGAGTGTCTTGACAGGCTTCAGGTTGAAGTTGTAGTCGAGATGCAGGTAGTTGAGGTTCTTGCGGTGGATAAGCAGATTGAGCATGTTGTAACCCTGTCTGCAAACCTGCAGGCCCACCTCCACCCAGTCCAACTTGGTGGACTGAAAGAACTTGGTGGCCTTGAAGGAGCGGAACAGATACCTGAAGACAAAGGAGGGAAAATGTTAACAGGTAATACCAAAAAAAAAAAGAGGATTTGAGTTATAAAAATAAAAAGTGGCTAATGATGTTCACCTCTTCTTCTGGGCCTTGGGTGGTCTGTGCTTCAGAGCATTGAGCACATAGTACTTGAGCAGTTTCTGGTATGATACACGCACTTTCACTGGCTGTCCTGCAGGACAGTGCTCACGGTACCTGTAAAAACACCCACGATAAAGCACTTTTAGAAAATCACCATTTAACAACTCGATAAGACACAATCTTGATCCAACATGTTTATCAATAGCTCACCAGTTCTTGATCAGGGGGATGTCAATGGCACGTCTTGTGCGGCCAGATCGGAGGTTGAAGGGTCTTGGCGCCCACAGCAGAGCAATGCCATTAGCTGTGTTGTCTGTATAGAGTGGGGTCTCTTTGAGGAAGGGCTCTGCATATTCAGGAAGCTCAAATTCCTCATCATCATCAGGCAGAGGCTCTTGACTCTGAGTGGGTAACACAAGAAAGACAATTTTGAGTATCTCAAAGTAACCAAAATGAAAGCAATATCTGAGTGGTGAAAGTCCAACTGCATCTGCAGCCAGAAAGAAAAGTCACCATTCATTTTAATATTCCTCTAGTTCTTACGCACAGACAAGCATACCAATGTAAGTGCGCCTTTGTAAGAGGATGTCTATCTAAACTTTACTTGTGTTTTGTTGCAAGTGTATTATATTAAACTTTTCCCAGCTGCCAATGATTATCAGTCACACTTACCTTGACAGAATGTCTGTGTGAAATGGGGTTGATCAGCGGGTCAAAGTAGAACGCTGGCAGATCTGGGTCCTCTGTCTTGATAAACACCACATTTGGTGTGTGATACCTTCAGAGGTAAGGTCAAGTATCAGGATAAGCAAGTTCCAAATACTTTATATCCAAACTATTTTGCTGTAATGTATTTTAATTACTTTTCTATTAATAAACAGTTCACAATTTAAGCAATTTCTTACCAGGTAAGGTGGACATGGTGTGGCAAGTTGTTGTACAAGTAGGGAAAAGCGATTTTGTACTCTGTCCTGATGGGCTGTCGGATGATGATTTTGTTGATGTCATTGAACTCATTCCAGTCTTCGTCTCTGTGGGAGAAACAAGGGGGATCAGCTATGGCAAAAGTCATTTTGCATCTGTTCTTACCTTACATTTGAGATAAAGCAACACAGGTATTTAAATAGATGAAAGATACCATGAAAATTTAAGACAAAGTTTAACAATTTTGTGTTGACATCCACGAGGATGAAAGTGGCCTCCAACATTCATAACAATGAAAGGCATAAAGTGTATAGCTCTGTCAATTATTGAAAGCAGGGTGTGCTTACTGGAGGTTGATGTCCCGCACCAGTGGCTCAAACTTTGGTCCCCCAGGGATGGCCATATTTAAGGCCTTAGAAGTGAAAAAGGCCTTGAGGTCAAAGAGATAAAAGTAGTTGAAATCCACCAGATCTGTCAGCAGCTGATTAGCCAGACGGTACAATGTGGACATCATGGGCAGTGTGAACTGCCAGCGACGGTAGGTGGTGCCATTCACAAACCTGAGGGCACAAATTTATTATTTTTTTCATTCTACCAGCAACACATCAGTTTATAAAACTTAACATGTCTGACATGGTTAGCTTACTTGGCAGTGTCTTTAAGGGGCTGGTGCTCATAGAACCACTCAGCAACTGGACCGTCCTCCTCATTATCCAGCTCCATCTGGATGGCCTCCAGTGGCTCCACATCAAGGATGTTGTCAGCGTAGTCCAGCGGCGGCTCCTCATCATCAAATGGTGGGAAACGCATCCGCTTGAAGTGCCGACGATCACGCTTCTCACGACGCATCATGATCCACATGGTGCTACGAAGAGGATAAGCGAATGACTTAAAAATACAAACGTATTTTGCTGATGTGTAAGGAAAATGTGCTATGGAACATTGCGTTCTTAGGATCATTCAACAACACACTATCACTTACCCCCACTGGGCAATGTAAACCGGCTCTATGACCCAGGGTATTTCATTCACAAAGGAAATAGCTCCAGTGATGTGGTAGAGAACAGAAACATCTCTGATCTGTTCCCAAGGCATGGGCATGTTTTCAAGCAGTTTCAGAACTGCGTGAGGCATGTACTTGAGGGCACTGTTCAACAAAAAGAAAAATATACAGGATGAGCTCAGTGACTTTAAACTAGACTTATTTTTTGTTTTATTAATCATTTTTACCCAAGGTAGACTCTCTTGTCATGGCGAAACTTTCTATTGGTCATGTCTCCATGGTCCCTGATAATCTTGCGGACATGCTCAGGTGGCATGTCTTCCTTCTGAGCATCAACAAATCCAAACTTTCTCTTTTCTGAGTAGCGCTTTGCCTGCAACTGCTGCCATTTTCTTGCTGTGGAGGACATTTAACACAATATAACAACATCACACACATCAATGCATGCTAATACAATTGAACATACAACCATAAAAGTGCTGTATTTAGAGGAAAAAGACGTACCTTTCTCTTGTAGTTTCTCCTCAGACATGTAGTCTGGCACTGGCACAGGAGGGGGTACGCCTGGTGGCATCGCTGGAGGGACCCCTCTGTAGGGGAAGGTA
This sequence comes from Verasper variegatus, assembly GCA_026259375.1. NCBI lineage: Eukaryota > Metazoa > Chordata > Actinopteri > Pleuronectiformes > Pleuronectidae > Verasper > Verasper variegatus. The sequence goes on along the minus strand of CM048047.1, from coordinate 9,045,654 downwards.
GCCGCCATGGTGCCTCAACACTGACAACAAAAACACACACGAAATACCGTTAAAAACTAACCAGTTTTACGATATTAATTAAGTGTCTGTGTGTAATCGTCAAACTAAGGAGAGGATAATAAAATACAAATGTGTGTTTTTTGCACAAATAGGTCAAACACGGTGAATTACATTGGAACAATGAATTCTCCGTACGGCTCCATTACCTAGCACATAATACACACACTAAGCGAAGTGAGTAAAAAGGATGTAATAAATCCAATTTGATGATTGTTACTCGTCTACTGGCACCATGGAAAACGTAAACTAGGCCAAGTAAACTCTCTTAGTCAACTGGTTTAAAACATGGCTACGTGAACAGCGGATACAGAAGCGTGAAACAATTCTTTATCACCAGAGTTAATTTATATATCATTGAATGAATATAAAAGTGAAAATGATCACAAATGTATGAGTTTCAGTGAGTCACATCGGAGTTTTAGTGAATATTATGTGACGTTCACAGTCTGGATGTTGAGATGGCCCAGCGTGGAGGAAGCGGTAAGCTAGCTAACTGCTAAGATTAGCACAGCGGCTAACAACTGCATGTTAGGGGGAAACAAAGAAACGGTCACACACCTCGCTACCTTCACTCCAGCAGTAATTTCCTGAAGTTGACGACGATCTTGTTCGACACACGATCGGCTACCACCACATTTCTCTTTCCTTTGGGGCTGTGCGGTCTTTCTGCGATCCACCGGTGTGTTGACTAGTCTTCTTGCGGAGGCGCGACGAACAACGGCGGACACACGATGGTCGCACTTTAGCGGAATTCACAAACGACGGTTACGCCAGATGTACGTATTTCGTACTGATAACAACCATACCCTGGTGGGTTTACGTGGGAAAGTACGCAAGCGTAAGGCGAGCGTAGTTTAGCAAATGCCCGGATGGTCGAGTTTCCGGTGCACTACTGCCGCCTGCAGTGTTGGGGTGATCTTACGGTTTTAAAATAAATTGCAGGTTCAATTATCTCCGAAAACCATGATTGAACAGTGATGTGGAAATATTACAGAAATAAAGTACTGTTTTGACAATTAAGATTTAATATAATTTTCTACATTTTCTTCACAAATAAAGCCACGGTTTCATTATACTTCATAATACTTTATTTATACATGTGACCCACCACCATCATCAATACTATTGTTGCTTTGTGACCATTGGAACTTGGGCTTTTGTTGTTGTTTTTAATGTTAAGGAAAAAGAAGCTCAAGGTGCAATTTTGTCATAATATTGCAGGAAAAAAATCATAATAATTTTCAATTATTTCATTCATTAATAATGTCCTGGTTTCACATTTCATCCCGCTTTCATCCTTTCCAAAGTGTGTCTTCTCTGAAGCAGCAGCAGCAGCAGTACCCTCTGCTGGTTGCAAATAAAATTGGAAAAAGCTTACAGCACCTGGTATTCCCAGGCGGTCTCCCATCCAAGTACTAACCAGGCCCGACCCTGCTTAGCTTCCGAGATCGGACGAGATCGGGCGTGTTCAGGGTGGTATGGCCGTAAGCGAAAGACCCAAGCCACAATACCGTATTTAGACATGTGACCCACCACCATCATCAATACTCGTGTTGCTTTGTGACCATTGGAACTTGGGCTTTTGTTGTTGTTTTTAATGTTAAGGAAAAAGAAGCTCAAGGTGCAATTTTGTCATAATATTGCAGGAAAAAAATCATAATAATTTTCAATTATTGCCTTCATTAATAATGTCCTGGTTTCACGTTCTGTTTCCTCCTTGATGGTGAGTAAACCCCTGCTCTTTCATCCTTCTCTCCAAATATGACATTTTGAGAGTGATATATGAATAATACGTGAATAAAGTATTGTTTTGATTATAAAAAGTCATTTGAATTGTCATTCTCTTCCTTCAGTGATGATGTGAGGGTTGCCTATCCCTTTTTTCTTTGGTTGTGAATCTTTCCTGCTCTTTCCAAAGTGTGTCTTCTCTGAAGCAGCAGCAGCAGCAGTACCCTCTGCTGGTTTCAAAGAAAATTGGAAAAAGCTTACAGCACCTGGTATTCCCAGGCGGTCTCCCATCCAAGTACTAACCAGGCCCGACCCTGCTTAGCTTCCGAGATCGGACGAGATCGGGCGTGTTCAGGGTGGTATGGCCGTAAGCGAAATACCCAAGCCACAATACCGTATTTAGACATGTGACCCACCACCATCATCAATACTATTGTTGCTTTGTGACCATTGGAACTTGGGCTTTTGTTGTTGTTTTTAATGTTAAGGAAAAAGAAGCTCAAGGTGCAATTTTGTCATAATATTGCAGGAAAAAAAATCATAATAATTTTCAATTATTGCCTTCATTAATAATGTCCTGGTTTCACGTTCTGTTTCCTCCTTGATGGTGAGTAAACCCCTGCTCTTTCATCCTTCTCTCCAAATATGACATTTTGAGAGTGATATATGAATAATACGTGAATAAAGTATTGTTTTGATTATAAAAAGTCATTTGAATTGTCACTCTCTTCCTTCAGTGATTATGTGAGGGTTGCCTATCCCTTTTTTTTTTGGTTGTGAATCTTTCCTGCTCTTTCCAAAGTGTGTCTTCTCTGAAGCAGCAGCAGCAGCAGTACCCTCTGCTGGTTGCAAATAAAATTGGAAAAAGCTTACAGCACCTGGTATTCCCAGGCGGTCTCCCATCCAAGTACGAACCAGGCCCGACCCTGCTCTTTCATCCTTCTCTCCAAATATGACATTTTGAGAGTGATATATGAATAATACGTGAATAAAGTATTGTTTTGATTATAAAAAGTCATTTGAATTGTCATTCTCTTCCTTCAGTGATGATGTGAGGGTTGCCTATCCCTTTTTTCTTTGGTTGTGAATCTTTCCTGCTCTTTCCAAAGTGTGTCTTCTCTGAAGCAGCAGCAACAGTAAGTACCCTCTGCTGGTTGCAAAGAAAATTGGAAAAAGCTTACAGCACCTGGTATTCCCAGGCGGTCTCCCATCCAAGTACTAACCAGGCCCGACCCTGCTTAGCTTCCGAGATCGGACGAGATCGGGCGTGTTCAGGGTGGTATGGCCGTAAGCGAAAGACCCAAGCCACAATACCGTATTTAGACATGTGACCCACTACCATCATCAATACTATTGTTGCTTTGTGACCATTGGAACTTGGGCTTTTGTTGTTGTTTTTAATGTTAAGGAAAAAGAAGCTCAAGGTGCAATTTTGTCATAATATTGCAGGAAAAAAATCATAATAATTTTCAATTATTGCCTTCATTAATAATGTCCTGGTTTCACGTTCTGTTTCCTCCTTGATGGTGAGTAAACCCCTGCTCTTTCATCCTTCTCTCCAAATATGACATTTTGAGAGTGATATATGAATAGTACGTGAATAAAGTATTGTTTTGATTATAAAAAGTCATTTGAATTGTCACTCTCTTCCTTCAGTGATAATGTGAGGGTTGCCTATCCCTTTTTTCTTTGGTTGTGAATCTTTCCTGCTCTTTCCAAAGTGTGTCTTCTCTGAAGCAGCAGCAGCAGTACCCTCTGCTGGTTGCAAAGAAAATTGGAAAAAGCTTACAGCACCTGGTATTCCCAGGCGGTCTCCCATCCAAGTACGAACCAGGCCCGACCCTGCTCTTTCATCCTTCTCTCCAAATATGACATTTTGAGAGTGATATATGAATAATACGTGAATAAAGTATTGTTTTGATTATAAAAAGTCATTTGAATTGTCATTCTCTTCCTTCAGTGATGATGTGAGGGTTGCCTATCCCTTTTTTCTTTGGTTGTGAATCTTTCCTGCTCTTTCCAAAGTGTGTCTTCTCTGAAGCAGCAGCAGCAGCAGTACCCTCTGCTGGTTGCAAAGAAAATTGGAAAAAGCTTACAGCACCTGGTATTCCCAGGCGGTCTCCCATCCAAGTACGAACCAGGCCCGACCCTGCTCTTTCATCCTTCTCTCCAAATATGACATTTTGAGAGTGATATATGAATAATACGTGAATAAAGTATTGTTTTGATTATAAAAAGTCATTTGAATTGTCACTCTCTTCCTTCAGTGATAATGTGAGGGTTGCCTATCCCTTTTTTCTTTGGTTGTGAATCTTTCCTGCTCTTTCCAAAGTGTGTCTTCTCTGAAGCAGCAGCAGCAGTACCCTCTGCTGGTTGCAAAGAAAATTGGAAAAAGCTTACAGCATCTGGTATTCCCAGGCGGTCTCCCATCCAAGTACGAACCAGGCCCAACCCTGCTCTTTCATCCTTCTCTCCAAATATGACATTTTGAGAGTGATATATGAATAATACGTGAATAAAGTATTGTTTTGATTATAAAAAGTCATTTGAATTGTCATTCTCTTCCTTCAGTGATGATGTGAGGGTTGCCTATCCCTTTTTTCTTTGGTTGTGAATCTTTCCTGCTCTTTCCAAAGTGTGTCTTCTCTGAAGCAGCAGCAACAGTAAGTACCCTCTGCTGGTTGCAAAGAAAATTGGAAAAAGCTTACAGCACCTGGTATTCCCAGGCGGTCTCCCATCCAAGTACTAACCAGGCCCGACCCTGCTTAGCTTCCGAGATCGGACGAGATCGGGCGTGTTCAGGGTGGTATGGCCGTAAGCGAAAGACCCAAGCCACAATACCGTATTTAGACATGTGACCCACCACCATCATCAATACTATTGTTGCTTTGTGACCATTGGAACTTGGGCTTTTGTTGTTGTTTTTAATGTTAAGGAAAAAGAAGCTCAAGGTGCAATTTTGTCATAATATTGCAGGAAAAAAATCATAATAATTTTCAATTATTGCCTTCATTAATAATGTCCTGGTTTCACGTTCTGTTTCCTCCTTGATGGTGAGTAAACCCCTGCTCTTTCATCCTTCTCTCCAAATATGACATTTTGAGAGTGATATATGAATAATACGTGAATAAAGTATTGTTTTGATTATAAAAAGTCATTTGAATTGTCACTCTCTTCCTTCAGTGATATGTGAGGGTTGCCTATCCCTTTTTTTTTTGGTTGTGAATCTTTCCTGCTCTTTCCAAAGTGTGTCTTCTCTGAAGCAGCAGCAGCAGCAGTACCCTCTGCTGGTTGCAAAGAAAATTGGAAAAAGCTTACAGCACCTGGTATTCCCAGGCGGTCTCCCATCCAAGTACGAACCAGGCCCGACCCTGCTCTTTCATCCTTCTCTCCAAATATGACATTTTGAGAGTGATATATGAATAATACGTGAATAAAGTATTGTTTTGATTATAAAAAGTCATTTGAATTGTCATTCTCTTCCTTCAGTGATGATGTGAGGGTTGCCTATCCCTTTTTTCTTTGGTTGTGAATCTTTCCTGCTCTTTCCAAAGTGTGTCTTCTCTGAAGCAGCAGCAGCAGCAGTACCCTCTGCTGGTTGCAAAGAAAATTGGAAAAAGCTTACAGCACCTGGTATTCCCAGGCGGTCTCCCATCCAAGTACTAACCAGGCCCGACCCTGCTTAGCTTCCGAGATCGGACGAGATCGGGCGTGTTCAGGGTGGTATGGCCGTAAGCGAAAGACCCAAGCCACAATACCGTATTTAGACATGTGACCCACCACCATCATCAATACTATTGTTGCTTTGTGACCATTGGAACTTGGGCTTTTGTTGTTGTTTTTAATGTTAAGGAAAAAGAAGCTCAAGGTGCAATTTTGTCATAATATTGCAGGAAAAAAAATCATAATAATTTTCAATTATTGCCTTCATTAATAATGTCCTGGTTTCACGTTCTGTTTCCTCCTTGATGGTGAGTAAACCCCTGCTCTTTCATCCTTCTCTCCAAATATGACATTTTGAGAGTGATATATGAATAATACGTGAATAAAGTATTGTTTTGATTATAAAAAGTCATTTGAATTGTCATTCTCTTCCTTCAGTGATGATGTGAGGGTTGCCTATCCCTTTTTTCTTTGGTTGTGAATCTTTCCTGCTCTTTCCAAAGTGTGTCTTCTCTGAAGCAGCAGCAGCAGCAGTACCCTCTGCTGGTTGCAAAGAAAATTGGAAAAAGCTTACAGCACCTGGTATTCCCAGGCGGTCTCCCATCCAAGTACTAACCAGGCCCGACCCTGCTTAGCTTCCGAGATCGGACGAGATCGGGCGTGTTCAGGGTGGTATGGCCGTAAGCGAAAGACCCAAGCCACAATACCGTATTTAGACATGTGACCCACCACCATCATCAATACTATTGTTGCTTTGTGACCATTGGAACTTGGGCTTTTGTTGTTGTTTTTAATGTTAAGGAAAAAGAAGCTCAAGGTGCAATTTTGTCATAATATTGCAGGAAAAAAAATCATAATAATTTTCAATTATTGCCTTCATTAATAATGTCCTGGTTTCACGTTCTGTTTCCTCCTTGATGGTGAGTAAACCCCTGCTCTTTCATCCTTCTCTCCAAATATGACATTTTGAGAGTGATATATGAATAATACGTGAATAAAGTATTGTTTTGATTATAAAAAGTCATTTGAATTGTCACTCTCTTCCTTCAGTGATTATGTGAGGGTTGCCTATCCCTTTTTTTTTTGGTTGTGAATCTTTCCTGCTCTTTCCAAAGTGTGTCTTCTCTGAAGCAGCAGCAGCAGTACCCTCTGCTGGTTGCAAATAAAATTGGAAAAAGCTTACAGCACCTGGTATTCCCAGGCGGTCTCCCATCCAAGTACGAACCAGGCCCGACCCTGCTCTTTCATCCTTCTCTCCAAATATGACATTTTGAGAGTGATATATGAATAATACGTGAATAAAGTATTGTTTTGATTATAAAAAGTCATTTGAATTGTCATTCTCTTCCTTCAGTGATGATGTGAGGGTTGCCTATCCCTTTTTTCTTTGGTTGTGAATCTTTCCTGCTCTTTCCAAAGTGTGTCTTCTCTGAAGCAGCAGCAACAGTAAGTACCCTCTGCTGGTTGCAAAGAAAATTGGAAAAAGCTTACAGCACCTGGTATTCCCAGGCGGTCTCCCATCCAAGTACTAACCAGGCCCGACCCTGCTTAGCTTCCGAGATCGGACGAGATCGGGCGTGTTCAGGGTGGTATGGCCGTAAGCGAAAGACCCAAGCCACAATACCGTATTTAGACATGTGACCCACCACCATCATCAATACTATTGTTGCTTTGTGACCATTGGAACTTGGGCTTTTGTTGTTGTTTTTAATGTTAAGGAAAAAGAAGCTCAAGGTGCAATTTTGTCATAATATTGCAGGAAAAAAATCATAATAATTTTCAATTATTGCCTTCATTAATAATGTCCTGGTTTCACGTTCTGTTTCCTCCTTGATGGTGAGTAAACCCCTGCTCTTTCATCCTTCTCTCCAAATATGACATTTTGAGAGTGATATATGAATAATACGTGAATAAAGTATTGTTTTGATTATAAAAAGTCATTTGAATTGTCACTCTCTTCCTTCAGTGATAATGTGAGGGTTGCCTATCCCTTTTTTCTTTGGTTGTGAATCTTTCCTGCTCTTTCCAAAGTGTGTCTTCTCTGAAGCAGCAGCAGCAGTACCCTCTGCTGGTTGCAAAGAAAATTGGAAAAAGCTTACAGCACCTGGTATTCCCAGGCGGTCTCCCATCCAAGTACGAACCAGGCCCGACCCTGCTCTTTCATCCTTCTCTCCAAATATGACATTTTGAGAGTGATATATGAATAATACGTGAATAAAGTATTGTTTTGATTATAAAAAGTCATTTGAATTGTCATTCTCTTCCTTCAGTGATGATGTGAGGGTTGCCTATCCCTTTTTTCTTTGGTTGTGAATCTTTCCTGCTCTTTCCAAAGTGTGTCTTCTCTGAAGCAGCAGCAGCAGCAGTACCCTCTGCTGGTTGCAAAGAAAATTGGAAAAAGCTTACAGCACCTGGTATTCCCAGGCGGTCTCCCATCCAAGTACTAACCAGGCCCGACCCTGCTTAGCTTCCGAGATCGGACGAGATCGGGCGTGTTCAGGGTGGTATGGCCGTAAGCGAAAGACCCAAGCCACAATACCGTATTTAGACATGTGACCCACCACCATCATCAATACTATTGTTGCTTTGTGACCATTGGAACTTGGGCTTTTGTTGTTGTTTTTAATGTTAAGGAAAAAGAAGCTCAAGGTGCAATTTTGTCATAATATTGCAGGAAAAAAATCATAATAATTTTCAATTATTGCCTTCATTAATAATGTCCTGGTTTCACGTTCTGTTTCCTCCTTGATGGTGAGTAAACCCCTGCTCTTTCATCCTTCTCTCCAAATATGACATTTTGAGAGTGATATATGAATAATACGTGAATAAAGTATTGTTTTGATTATAAAAAGTCATTTGAATTGTCACTCTCTTCCTTCAGTGATATGTGAGGGTTGCCTATCCCTTTTTTTTTGGTTGTGAATCTTTCCTGCTCTTTCCAAAGTGTGTCTTCTCTGAAGCAGCAGCAGCAGTACCCTCTGCTGGTTGCAAAGAAAATTGGAAAAAGCTTACAGCACCTGGTATTCCCAGGCGGTCTCCCATCCAAGTACGAACCAGGCCCGACCCTGCTCTTTCATCCTTCTCTCCAAATATGACATTTTGAGAGTGATATATGAATAATACGTGAATAAAGTATTGTTTTGATTATAAAAAGTCATTTGAATTGTCATTCTCTTCCTTCAGTGATGATGTGAGGGTTGCCTATCCCTTTTTTCTTTGGTTGTGAATCTTTCCTGCTCTTTCCAAAGTGTGTCTTCTCTGAAGCAGCAGCAACAGTAAGTACCCTCTGCTGGTTGCAAAGAAAATTGGAAAAAGCTTACAGCACCTGGTATTCCCAGGCGGTCTCCCATCCAAGTACTAACCAGGCCCGACCCTGCTTAGCTTCCGAGATCGGACGAGATCGGGCGTGTTCAGGGTGGTATGGCCGTAAGCGAAAGACCCAAGCCACAATACCGTATTTAGACATGTGACCCACCACCATCATCAATACTATTGTTGCTTTGTGACCATTGGAACTTGGGCTTTTGTTGTTGTTTTTAATGTTAAGGAAAAAGAAGCTCAAGGTGCAATTTTGTCATAATATTGCAGGAAAAAAATCATAATAATTTTCAATTATTGCCTTCATTAATAATGTCCTGGTTTCACGTTCTGTTTCCTCCTTGATGGTGAGTAAACCCCTGCTCTTTCATCCTTCTCTCCAAATATGACATTTTGAGAGTGATATATGAATAATACGTGAATAAAGTATTGTTTTGATTATAAAAAGTCATTTGAATTGTCACTCTCTTCCTTCAGTGATAATGTGAGGGTTGCCTATCCCTTTTTTCTTTGGTTGTGAATCTTTCCTGCTCTTTCCAAAGTGTGTCTTCTCTGAAGCAGCAGCAGCAGTACCCTCTGCTGGTTGCAAAGAAAATTGGAAAAAGCTTACAGCACCTGGTATTCCCAGGCGGTCTCCCATCCAAGTACGAACCAGGCCCGACCCTGCTCTTTCATCCTTCTCTCCAAATATGACATTTTGAGAGTGATATATGAATAATACGTGAATAAAGTATTGTTTTGATTATAAAAAGTCATTTGAATTGTCATTCTCTTCCTTCAGTGATGATGTGAGGGTTGCCTATCCCTTTTTTCTTTGGTTGTGAATCTTTCCTGCTCTTTCCAAAGTGTGTCTTCTCTGAAGCAGCAGCAGCAGCAGTACCCTCTGCTGGTTGCAAAGAAAATTGGAAAAAGCTTACAGCACCTGGTATTCCCAGGCGGTCTCCCATCCAAGTACTAACCAGGCCCGACCCTGCTTAGCTTCCGAGATCGGACGAGATCGGGCGTGTTCAGGGTGGTATGGCCGTAAGCGAAAGACCCAAGCCACAATACCGTATTTAGACATGTGACCCACCACCATCATCAATACTATTGTTGCTTTGTGACCATTGGAACTTGGGCTTTTGTTGTTGTTTTTAATGTTAAGGAAAAAGAAGCTCAAGGTGCAATTTTGTCATAATATTGCAGGAAAAAAATCATAATAATTTTCAATTATTGCCTTCATTAATAATGTCCTGGTTTCACGTTCTGTTTCCTCCTTGATGGTGAGTAAACCCCTGCTCTTTCATCCTTCTCTCCAAATATGACATTTTGAGAGTGATATATGAATAATACGTGAATAAAGTATTGTTTTGATTATAAAAAGTCATTTGAATTGTCACTCTCTTCCTTCAGTGATAATGTGAGGGTTGCCTATCCCTTTTTTTTTTGGTTGTGAATCTTTCCTGCTCTTTCCAAAGTGTGTCTTCTCTGAAGCAGCAGCAGCAGTACCCTCTGCTGGTTGCAAAGAAAATTGGAAAAAGCTTACAGCACCTGGTATTCCCAGGCGGTCTCCCATCCAAGTACGAACCAGGCCCGACCCTGCTCTTTCATCCTTCTCTCCAAATATGACATTTTGAGAGTGATATATGAATAATACGTGAATAAAGTATTGTTTTGATTATAAAAAGTCATTTGAATTGTCATTCTCTTCCTTCAGTGATGATGTGAGGGTTGCCTATCCCTTTTTTCTTTGGTTGTGAATCTTTCCTGCTCTTTCCAAAGTGTGTCTTCTCTGAAGCAGCAGCAGCAGCAGTACCCTCTGCTGGTTGCAAAGAAAATTGGAAAAAGCTTACAGCACCTGGTATTCCCAGGCGGTCTCCCATCCAAGTACTAACCAGGCCCGACCCTGCTTAGCTTCCGAGATCGGACGAGATCGGGCGTGTTCAGGGTGGTATGGCCGTAAGCGAAAGACCCAAGCCACAACACCGTATTTAGACATGTGACCCACCACCATCATCAATACTATTGTTGCTTTGTGACCATTGGAACTTGGGCTTTTGTTGTTGTTTTTAATGTTAAGGAAAAAGAAGCTCAAGGTGCAATTTTGTCATAATATTGCAGGAAAAAAAATCATAATAATTTTCAATTATTTCCTTCATTAATAATGTCCTGGTTTCACGTTCTGTTTCCTCCTTGATGGTGAGTAATCCCCTGCTCTTTCATCCTTCTCTCCAAATATGACATTTTGAGAGTGATATATGAATAATACGCGAATAAAGTATTGTTTTGATTATAAAAAGTCATTTGAATTGTCAGCTCTCTTCCTTCAGTGATGATGTGAGGGTTGCCTATCCCTTTTTTCTTTGGTTGTGAATCTTTCCTGCTCTTTCCAAAGTGTGTCTTCTCTGAAGCAGCAGCAGCAGTACCCTCTGCTGGTTGCAAAGAAAATTGGAAAAAGCTTACAGCACCTGGTATTCCCAGGCGGTCTCCGATCCAAGTACTAACCAGGCCCGACCCTGCTTAGCTTCCGAGATCGGACGAGATCGGGCGTGTTCAGGGTGGTATGGCCGTAAGCGAAAGACCCAAGCCACAATACCGTATTTAGACATGTGACCCACCACCATCATCAATACTATTGTTGCTTTGTGACCATTGGAACTTGGGCTTTTGTTGTTGTTTTTAATGTTAAGGAAAAAGAAGCTCAAGGTGCAATTTTGTCATAATATTGCAGGAAAAAAATCATAATAATTTTCAATTATTGCCTTCATTAATAATGTCCTGGTTTCACGTTCTGTTTCCTCCTTGATGGTGAGTAAACCCCTGCTCTTTCATCCTTCTCTCCAAATATGACATTTTGAGAGTGATATATGAATAATACGTGAATAAAGTATTGTTTTGATTATAAAAAGTCATTTGAATTGTCACTCTCTTCCTTCAGTGATAATGTGAGGGTTGCCTATCCCTTTTTTCTTTGGTTGTGAATCTTTCCTGCTCTTTCCAAAGTGTGTCTTCTCTGAAGCAGCAGCAGCAGTACCCTCTGCTGGTTGCAAAGAAAATTGGAAAAAGCTTACAGCACCTGGTATTCCCAGGCGGTCTCCCATCCAAGTACGAACCAGGCCCGACCCTGCTCTTTCATCCTTCTCTCCAAATATGACATTTTGAGAGTGATATATGAATAATACGTGAATAAAGTATTGTTTTGATTATAAAAAGTCATTTGAATTGTCATTCTCTTCCTTCAGTGATGATGTGAGGGTTGCCTATCCCTTTTTTCTTTGGTTGTGAATCTTTCCTGCTCTTTCCAAAGTGTGTCTTCTCTGAAGCAGCAGCAGCAGCAGTACCCTCTGCTGGTTGCAAAGAAAATTGGAAAAAGCTTACAGCACCTGGTATTCCCAGGCGGTCTCCCATCCAAGTACTAACCAGGCCCGACCCTGCTTAGCTTCCGAGATCGGACGAGATCGGGCGTGTTCAGGGTGGTATGGCCGTAAGCGAAAGACCCAAGCCACAATACCGTATTTAGACATGTGACCCACCACCATCATCAATACTATTGTTGCTTTGTGACCATTGGAACTTGGGCTTTTGTTGTTGTTTTTAATGTTAAGGAAAAAGAAGCTCAAGGTGCAATTTTGTCATAATATTGCAGGAAAAAAAATCATAATAATTTTCAATTATTGCCTTCATTAATAATGTCCTGGTTTCACGTTCTGTTTCCTCCTTGATGGTGAGTAAACCCCTGCTCTTTCATCCTTCTCTCCAAATATGACATTTTGAGAGTGATATATGAATAATACGTGAATAAAGTATTGTTTTGATTATAAAAAGTCATTTGAATTGTCACTCTCTTCCTTCAGTGATAATGTGAGGGTTGCCTATCCCTTTTTTTTTTGGTTGTGAATCTTTCCTGCTCTTTCCAAAGTGTGTCTTCTCTGAAGCAGCAGCAGCAGCAGTACCCTCTGCTGGTTGCAAAGAAAATTGGAAAAAGCTTACAGCACCTGGTATTCCCAGGCGGTCTCCCATCCAAGTACTAACCAGGCCCGACCCTGCTTAGCTTCCGAGATCGGACGAGATCGGGCGTGTTCAGGGTGGTATGGCCGTAAGCGAAAGACCCAAGCCACAATACCGTATTTAGACATGTGACCCACCACCATCATCAATACTATTGTTGCTTTGTGACCATTGGAACTTGGGCTTTTGTTGTTGTTTTTAATGTTAAGGAAAAAGAAGCTCAAGGTGCAATTTTGTCATAATATTGCAGGAAAAAAATCATAATAATTTTCAATTATTGCCTTCATTAATAATGTCCTGGTTTCACGTTCTGTTTCCTCCTTGATGGTGAGTAAACCCCTGCTCTTTCATCCTTCTCTCCAAATATGACATTTTGAGAGTGATATATGAATAATACGTGAATAAAGTATTGTTTTGATTATAAAAAGTCATTTGAATTGTCATTCTCTTCCTTCAGTGATGATGTGAGGGTTGCCTATCCCTTTTTTCTTTGGTTGTGAATCTTTCCTGCTCTTTCCAAAGTGTGTCTTCTCTGAAGCAGCAGCAGCAGTACCCTCTGCTGGTTGCAAAGAAAATTGGAAAAAGCTTACAGCACCTGGTATTCCCAGGCGGTCTCCCATCCAAGTACGAACCAGGCCCGACCCTGCTCTTTCATCCTTCTCTCCAAATATGACATTTTGAGAGTGATATATGAATAATACGTGAATAAAGTATTGTTTTGATTATAAAAAGTCATTTGAATTGTCATTCTCTTCCTTCAGTGATGATGTGAGGGTTGCCTATCCCTTTTTTCTTTGGTTGTGAATCTTTCCTGCTCTTTCCAAAGTGTGTCTTCTCTGAAGCAGCAGCAGCAGCAGTACCCTCTGCTGGTTGCAAAGAAAATTGGAAAAAGCTTACAGCACCTGGTATTCCCAGGCGGTCTCCCATCCAAGTACTAACCAGGCCCGACCCTGCTTAGCTTCCGAGATCGGACGAGATCGGGCGTGTTCAGGGTGGTATGGCCGTAAGCGAAAGACCCAAGCCACAATACCGTATTTAGACATGTGACCCACCACCATCATCAATACTATTGTTGCTTTGTGACCATTGGAACTTGGGCTTTTGTTGTTGTTTTTAATGTTAAGGAAAAAGAAGCTCAAGGTGCAATTTTGTCATAATATTGCAGGAAAAAAATCATAATAATTTTCAATTATTGCCTTCATTAATAATGTCCTGGTTTCACGTTCTGTTTCCTCCTTGATGGTGAGTAAACCCCTGCTCTTTCATCCTTCTCTCCAAATATGACATTTTGAGAGTGATATATGAATAATACGTGAATAAAGTATTGTTTTGATTATAAAAAGTCATTTGAATTGTCACTCTCTTCCTTCAGTGATAATGTGAGGGTTGCCTATCCCTTTTTTTTTGGTTGTGAATCTTTCCTGCTCTTTCCAAAGTGTGTCTTCTCTGAAGCAGCAGCAGCAGTACCCTCTGCTGGTTGCAAAGAAAATTGGAAAAAGCTTACAGCACCTGGTATTCCCAGGCGGTCTCCCATCCAAGTACGAACCAGGCCCGACCCTGCTCTTTCATCCTTCTCTCCAAATATGACATTTTGAGAGTGATATATGAATAATACGTGAATAAAGTATTGTTTTGATTATAAAAAGTCATTTGAATTGTCATTCTCTTCCTTCAGTGATGATGTGAGGGTTGCCTATCCCTTTTTTCTTTGGTTGTGAATCTTTCCTGCTCTTTCCAAAGTGTGTCTTCTCTGAAGCAGCAGCAGCAGTAAGTACCCTCTGCTGGTTGCAAAGAAAATTGGAAAAAGCTTACAGCACCTGGTATTCCCAGGCGGTCTCCCATCCAAGTACTAACCAGGCCCGACCCTGCTTAGCTTCCGAGATCGGACGAGATCGGGCGTGTTCAGGGTGGTATGGCCGTAAGCGAAAGACCCAAGCCACAATACCGTATTTAGACATGTGACCCACCACCATCATCAATACTATTGTTGCTTTGTGACCATTGGAACTTGGGCTTTTGTTGTTGTTTTTAATGTTAAGGAAAAAGAAGCTCAAGGTGCAATTTTGTCATAATATTGCAGGAAAAAAATCATAATAATTTTCAATTATTGCCTTCATTAATAATGTCCTGGTTTCACGTTCTGTTTCCTCCTTGATGGTGAGTAAACCCCTGCTCTTTCATCCTTCTCTCCAAATATGACATTTTGAGAGTGATATATGAATAATACGTGAATAAAGTATTGTTTTGATTATAAAAAGTCATTTGAATTGTCACTCTCTTCCTTCAGTGATAATGTGAGGGTTGCCTATCCCTTTTTTCTTTGGTTGTGAATCTTTCCTGCTCTTTCCAAAGTGTGTCTTCTCTGAAGCAGCAGCAGCAGTACCCTCTGCTGGTTGCAAAGAAAATTGGAAAAAGCTTACAGCACCTGGTATTCCCAGGCGGTCTCCCATCCAAGTACGAACCAGGCCCGACCCTGCTCTTTCATCCTTCTCTCCAAATATGACATTTTGAGAGTGATATATGAATAATACGTGAATAAAGTATTGTTTTGATTATAAAAAGTCATTTGAATTGTCATTCTCTTCCTTCAGTGATGATGTGAGGGTTGCCTATCCCTTTTTTCTTTGGTTGTGAATCTTTCCTGCTCTTTCCAAAGTGTGTCTTCTCTGAAGCAGCAGCAGCAGCAGTACCCTCTGCTGGTTGCAAAGAAAATTGGAAAAAGCTTACAGCACCTGGTATTCCCAGGCGGTCTCCCATCCAAGTACTAACCAGGCCCGACCCTGCTTAGCTTCCGAGATCGGACGAGATCGGGCGTGTTCAGGGTGGTATGGCCGTAAGCGAAAGACCCAAGCCACAATACCGTATTTAGACATGTGACCCACCACCATCATCAATACTATTGTTGCTTTGTGACCATTGGAACTTGGGCTTTTGTTGTTGTTTTTAATGTTAAGGAAAAAGAAGCTCAAGGTGCAATTTTGTCATAATATTGCAGGAAAAAAAATCATAATAATTTTCAATTATTGCCTTCATTAATAATGTCCTGGTTTCACGTTCTGTTTCCTCCTTGATGGTGAGTAAACCCCTGCTCTTTCATCCTTCTCTCCAAATATGACATTTTGAGAGTGATATATGAATAATACGTGAATAAAGTATTGTTTTGATTATAAAAAGTCATTTGAATTGTCACTCTCTTCCTTCAGTGATAATGTGAGGGTTGCCTATCCCTTTTTTTTTGGTTGTGAATCTTTCCTGCTCTTTCCAAAGTGTGTCTTCTCTGAAGCAGCAGCAGCAGTACCCTCTGCTGGTTGCAAAGAAAATTGGAAAAAGCTTACAGCACCTGGTATTCCCAGGCGGTCTCCCATCCAAGTACTAACCAGGCCCGACCCTGCTTAGCTTCCGAGATCGGACGAGATCGGGCGTGTTCAGGGTGGTATGGCCGTAAGCGAAAGACCCAAGCCACAATACCGTATTTAGACATGTGACCCACCACCATCATCAATACTCGTGTTGCTTTGTGACCATTGGAACTTGGGCTTTTGTTGTTGTTTTTAATGTTAAGGAAAAAGAAGCTCAAGGTGCAATTTTGTCATAATATTGCAGGAAAAAAATCATAATAATTTTCAATTATTGCCTTCATTAATAATGTCCTGGTTTCACGTTCTGTTTCCTCCTTGATGGTGAGTAAACCCCTGCTCTTTCATTCCTTCTCTCCAAATATGACATTTTGAGAGTGATATATGAATAATACGTGAATAAAGTATTGTTTTGATTATAAAAAGTCATTTGAATTGTCATTCTCTTCCTTCAGTGATGATGTGAGGGTTGCCTATCCCTTTTTTCTTTGGTTGTGAATCTTTCCTGCTCTTTCCAAAGTGTGTCTTCTCTGAAGCAGCAGCAGCAGTACCCTCTGCTGGTTGCAAATAAAATTGGAAAAAGCTTACAGCACCTGGTATTCCCAGGCGGTCTCCCATCCAAAGTACTAACCAGGCCCGACCCTGCTCTTTCATCCTTCTCTCCAAATATGACATTTTGAGAGTGATATATGAATAATACGTGAATAAAGTATTGTTTTGATTATAAAAAGTCATTTGAATTGTCATTCTCTTCCTTCAGTGATGATGTGAGGGTTGCCTATCCCTTTTTTCTTTGGTTGTGAATCTTTCCTGCTCTTTCCAAAGTGTGTCTTCTCTGAAGCAGCAGCAGCAGCAGTACCCTCTGCTGGTTGCAAAGAAAATTGGAAAAAGCTTACAGCACCTGGTATTCCCAGGCGGTCTCCCATCCAAGTACTAACCAGGCCCGACCCTGCTTAGCTTCCGAGATCGGACGAGATCGGGCGTGTTCAGGGTGGTATGGCCGTAAGCGAAAGACCCAAGCCACAATACCGTATTTAGACATGTGACCCACCACCATCATCAATACTATTGTTGCTTTGTGACCATTGGAACTTGGGCTTTTGTTGTTGTTTTTAATGTTAAGGAAAAAGAAGCTCAAGGTGCAATTTTGTCATAATATTGCAGGAAAAAAAATCATAATAATTTTCAATTATTGCCTTCATTAATAATGTCCTGGTTTCACGTTCTGTTTCCTCCTTGATGGTGAGTAAACCCCTGCTCTTTCATCCTTCTCTCCAAATATGACATTTTGAGAGTGATATATGAATAATACGTGAATAAAGTATTGTTTTGATTATAAAAAGTCATTTGAATTGTCATTCTCTTCCTTCAGTGATGATGTGAGGGTTGCCTATCCCTTTTTTCTTTGGTTGTGAATCTTTCCTGCTCTTTCCAAAGTGTGTCTTCTCTGAAGCAGCAGCAGCAGCAGTACCCTCTGCTGGTTGCAAAGAAAATTGGAAAAAGCTTACAGCACCTGGTATTCCCAGGCGGTCTCCCATCCAAGTACTAACCAGGCCCGACCCTGCTTAGCTTCCGAGATCGGACGAGATCGGGCGTGTTCAGGGTGGTATGGCCGTAAGCGAAAGACCCAAGCCACAATACCGTATTTAGACATGTGACCCACCACCATCATCAATACTATTGTTGCTTTGTGACCATTGGAACTTGGGCTTTTGTTGTTGTTTTTAATGTTAAGGAAAAAGAAGCTCAAGGTGCAATTTTGTCATAATATTGCAGGAAAAAAATCATAATAATTTTCAATTATTTCCTTCATTAATAATGTCCTGGTTTCACGTTCTGTTTCCTCCTTGATGGTGAGTAAACCCCTGCTCTTTCATCCTTCTCTCCAAATATGACATTTTGAGAGTGATATATGAATAATACGTGAATAAAGTATTGTTTTGATTATAAAAAGTCATTTGAATTGTCACTCTCTTCCTTCAGTGATATGTGAGGGTTGCCTATCCCTTTTTTCTTTGGTTGTGAATCTTTCCTGCTCTTTC
>CM048047.1:9015000-9017500 GCA_026259375.1 Verasper variegatus | reverse complement strand
TCTTCCTTCAGTGATGATGTGAGGGTTGCCTATCCCTTTTTTCTTTGGTTGTGAATCTTTCCTGCTCTTTCCAAAGTGTGTCTTCTCTGAAGCAGCAGCAGCAGCAGTACCCTCTGCTGGTTGCAAAGAAAATTGGAAAAAGCTTACAGCACCTGGTATTCCCAGGCGGTCTCCCATCCAAGTACTAACCAGGCCCGACCCTGCTTAGCTTCCGAGATCGGACGAGATCGGGCGTGTTCAGGGTGGTATGGCCGTAAGCAAAGACCCAAGCCACAATACCGTATTTAGACATGTGACCCACCACCATCATCAATACTATTGTTGCTTTGTGACCATTGGAACTTGGGCTTTTGTTGTTGTTTTTAATGTTAAGGAAAAAGAAGCTCAAGGTGCAATTTTGTCATAATATTGCAGGAAAAAAATCATAATAATTTTCAATTATTTCCTTCATTAATAATGTCCTGGTTTCACGTTCTGTTTCCTCCTTGATGGTGAGTAAACCCCTGCTCTTTCATTCTTCTCTCCAAATATGACATTTTGAGAGTGATATATGAATAATACGCGAATAAAGTATTGTTTTGATTATAAAAAGTCATTTGAATGGTCGCTCTCTTCCTTCAGTGATGATGTGAGGGTTGCCTATCCCTTTTTTCTTTGGTTGTGAATCTTTCCTGCTCTTTCCAAAGTGTGTCTTTTCTGAAGCAGCAGCAGCAGTACCCTCTGCTGGTTGCAAATAAAATTGGAAAAAGCTTACAGCACCTGGTATTCCCAGGCGGTCTCCCATCCAAATACTAACCAGGCCCGACCCTGCTCTTTCATCCTTCTCTCCAAATATGACATTTTGAGAGTGATATATGAATAATACGTGAATAAAGTATTGTTTTGATTATAAAAAGTCATTTGAATTGTCATTCTCTTCCTTCAGTGATGATGTGAGGGTTGCCTATCCCTTTTTCCTTTGGTTGTGAATCTTTCCTGCTCTTTCCAAAGTGTGTCTTCTCTGAAGCAGCAGCAGCAGCAGTACCCTCTGCTGGTTGCAAATAAAATTGGAAAAAGCTTACAGCACCTGGTATTCCCAGGCGGTCTCCCATCCAAATACTAACCAGGCCCGACCCTGCTCTTTCATCCTTCTCTCCAAATATGACATTTTGAGAGTGATATATGAATAATACGTGAATAAAGTATTGTTTTGATTATAAAAAGTCATTTGAATTGTCATTCTCTTCCTTCAGTGATGATGTGAGGGTTGCCTATCCCTTTTTTCTTTGGTTGTGAATCTTTCCTGCTCTTTCCAAAGTGTGTCTTCTCTGAAGCAGCAGCAACAGTAAGTACCCTCTGCTGGTTGCAAAGAAAATTGGAAAAAGCTTACAGCACCTGGTATTCCCAGGCGGTCTCCCATCCAAGTACTAACCAGGCCCGACCCTGCTTAGCTTCCGAGATCGGACGAGATCGGGCGTGTTCAGGGTGGTATGGCCGTAAGCGAAAGACCCAAGCCACAATACCGTATTTAGACATGTGACCAACCACCATCATCAATACTATTGTTGCTTTGTGACCATTGGAACTTGGGCTTTTGTTGTTGTTTTTAATGTTAAGGAAAAAGAAGCTCAAGGTGCAATTTTGTCATAATATTGCAGGAAAAAAAATCATAATAATTTTCAATTATTGCCTTCATTAATAATGTCCTGGTTGCACGTTCTGTTTCCTCCTTGATGGTGAGTAAACCCCTGCTCTTTCATCCTTCTCTCCAAATATGACATTTTGAGAGTGATATATGAATAATACGTGAATAAAGTATTGTTTTGATTATAAAAAGTCATTTGAATTGTCACTCTCTTCCTTCAGTGATTATGTGAGGGTTGCCTATCCCTTTTTTTTTGGTTGTGAATCTTTCCTGCTCTTTCCAAAGTGTGTCTTCTCTGAAGCAGCAGCAGCAGCAGTACCCTCTGCTGGTTGCAAAGAAAATTGGAAAAAGCTTACAGCACCTGGTATTCCCAGGCGGTCTCCCATCCAAGTACTAACCAGGCCCGACCCTGCTTAGCTTCCGAGATCGGACGAGATCGGGCGTGTTCAGGGTGGTATGGCCGTAAGCGAAAGACCCAAGCCACAATACCGTATTTAGACATGTGACCCACCACCATCATCAATACTCGTGTTGCTTTGTGACCATTGGAACTTGGGCTTTTGTTGTTGTTTTTAATGTTAAGGAAAAAGAAGCTCAAGGTGCAATTTTGTCATAATATTGCAGGAAAAAAATCATAATAATTTTCAATTATTTCCTTCATTAATAATGTCCTGGTTTCACGTTCTGTTTCCTCCTTGATGGTGAGTAAACCCCTGCTCTTTCATTCTTCTCTCCAAATATGACATTTTGAGAGTGATATATGAATAATACGCGAATAAAGTATTGTTTTGATTATAAAAAGTCATTTGAATGGTCGCTCTCTTCCTTCAGTGATGATGTGAGGGTTGCCTATCCCTTTTTTCTTTGGTTGTGAAT